>JAPMUY010002749.1:5000-7500 GCA_026901105.3 Galaxias olidus | reverse complement strand
GTGAACCTCTGTCCAATGGCCTAGCTGTGCTTGTGATGGACGGGCTGGAGAGCTATCGCGGTCAGCTGTCCCCCGCCTGCTCCGTGACTCTTCATAGATTGGCCTGTTTGTTTGACGGAGACAAAGAGGATGAGACCCTTTGTTGTCTACCGGTGCGCGTCTCTTTGCGCTCCGGCTCTCCTCTCAATAGGGTGTACTCAGATACCATCCAAACACAGAGCCATCGCCGCGCAGCCAGCGCTCATTCGTTCTTTTATTCCAGTATATGTTTTATTTTATCTTTTTCTTCCTGCCCGGTCGTGCACGCGTTCTGCTTGTCCTTGTTCTTGGTCCTCTCCTCCCTCCTCTCCCCTTCAAAAGAGGAAAGCGGGTGGGCAGAGAGAGATGGCGTGAGAAAAGGGAGAGAGGCGTCATGGCGGCAGAAAGGGGCCCCTGCTCCTCAGATTAAGTGGGGGGCCCGTTAAGGCCATCGATTCGGCCGGAGCGTCGTAAATTGTGCGGCGGCGCTGGGAGCTACAGCGATCCTCGTTTAAGACTGATCCTGAATCAGGGCCTCTCCCGCCACCGAGCGCCTCCTATGGGTCAGCCCGTGCCCCAGGGCGACCCTGACTCGGAGGCTGCCGATTGGCCGAACGGCGCTTCGAAAATAAACGTCTCCGTGTCAGCCCTGCCGTGACACATGGAGCGGCGCTCTGTTGCCACGGTGATTACAACGCTTGCACCTCTCTGCTCTTTTAATGTCTGTCTCGCTCACACACACACACACACACACACACACACACACACACACACACACACACACACACACACGTTAACAAACACATGGCCACACACACGCGCACAGGCAGGGGAGTGCCGTTTGATGGAGGCTGGTGTTATCTCTCTGTGTGTAACAGCAAAATGAGGTTTAAGCTGCTGCCTGTCCCCACCCAGCATGAGGGAGAGGTGATGGACAGCTGGATTAACTGCCTGCTGAGAACACCCCCACTCAACCTCTGTCTCTCCCTCTCCGTCTCTCTTTCTCTCTCTCAATCACTCACTTTCAATCTCTCTTTCTTTCCCATTGGCTCTCTCTCTCTCTCTCTCTTTCTCTCTCTCGTAATCTCCCTGTTTTGTTCTCACCCTCTCTGTCTCTCAGGCCTCAGTACTTTAAGATCATAGAGGAGTGTGTGTCTCAGATCGTCCTCCACCGCAGTGGGACGGACCCAGACTTCACCTACCGCCGCCGGCTGGATGTGGACTTCAGCCACCTCCTAGGTCAGTAGTGACCCTGACCCTAACCCTAACCCAATCCTCCTAGGTCAGTAGTGACCCTGACCCTAACCCTAACCCAATCCTGCTAGGTCAGTAGTGACCCTGACCCTAACCCTAACCCAGCCCTCCTAGGTCAGTTGTGACCCTGACCCTAACCCAGTCCTCCTAGGTCAGTAGTGACCCTGACCCTAACCCTAACTCAGCCGTCCTAGGTCAGTTGTGACCCTGACCCTAACCCTAACCCAGTCCTCCTAGGTCAGCAGTGACCCTGACCCTAACCCTAACCCTAACCCAGTCCTCCTATGTCAGTAGTGACCCTGACCCTAGCCCCTGACGTTGCCTTGTTTCATGTTGTTGTTGTGTTTTTTGGTGTGTCTTAGTGTTGTTGTGTTTTATTGTTGGTGTCTTTTCAGAGGTGTGTGTGGACAAGGCTCGTGTTGACGATTATGAACAGAGAGCGTCCGAGCTGGCACAGAAGGTAAGGCAGGCACGCATACGCACACGCACACGCACACACACACACATCCGCACACTCTCGATCGCGTAGCAACACACACAGTCACACACTCTCAATCACGCATCACCACATGCACACAGCCACAAACTCTCAATCACGCATCAACACGCACGCACACACACACACACACACACACACACACACACACTCACATATTGCCGCACACTCGTGCACTGCACACAAATACACAACCAGGGCCACACATAGTAATGCACAAATGAATCTATAGTGAATCTATATGCCATTCACGAAGGGCCCGATTCAGCTTCCCTTTATTATAGTGCATTACCAGAAATCGTTTGGACAGTCATTTGTAATTAACTGAGTCTGCACATTAAAAAGGCAGCCATCGATCGCCTCCTCGAGTGCTCCGTTTCCTTTTCCGGAGAATGTGACAGGAGGATGCGTCATCCGTTGGTAAACCTCCCCGTTCAACGGCGTTCACACTCTGCTGTGAGAGCCAACTAGCCAGGCGGAGCAGGAAAGGGTTCGCTCCCCTAAACATACTGAAGCCTGTCCTTAAGAGCCAGAGGGGGGGGGGACTGGGGGAACGGTGGGCCTGGTTGTGAAAGTGACCTCTCCCAGTGAACTCACACCCCCACCGGTGTAATAGATAATGTAAGGCCCTGTTTATTCTGAAGCGTCCCTGTGAGACCATATCCAGGACATCTGAGCGGGGTTTGGAACACGTTCCCTGTACAAACCCATTTGGTTACTGCCAACATGACT
>JAPMUY010002749.1:0-2500 GCA_026901105.3 Galaxias olidus | reverse complement strand
TTTTAGTTTAACCCTTTGAGGATACCTCTCCGGGGGGTTGGGGGAATCAGCAGGGATCCGCCGAGCGTCATCTTGACGGGAGACGACACCTGTCTCTCTGACACCTGTCTCCCCGACAGCGTCACCGCCTGGCGGCTTAGCCAGCCTGGCCTGCTGAGTCCAATACATACAGGACAGATTGCTATTCCATCTTGTTTGAGGGCAAACGTGCTTCATGTCAACCTGCACAATGGCCTGTTCTCCCCTCGACCGCCTTACAGCTTGGCCCGCCCCCCCCCAAAGCCTATAGATATGGAGGGGACAGAAGGTCAGACAGGAGGGGCCTATCCTGAGGCTTTTATACTCAGACAAGCATCCTTCATGTCTGCCTTCTGTATCTAGAGTAGCCGAGCACAGCTTTTTAAACTCTGTAGACCAAAGTCAAAAGTGTTGTCGAGCCGGTGCTGTGTCAGCCATCTTTACAGCCCCTGCACAAAGTTAATGTGAAAAAATTTAAATAAATACGGGGACACTGTTTGGGTGTCGTTTAACATTGTCAGATATCTGTAGTGGTATGTTTCAAAAGAGCGAACACTGTCAACTTCAGACTAAAACAACCTTTTAAATGTGAAAAGACAGGACCCTCATCAGCGACATGTCTATGGCATTGAGGCAGTGGCCATTTGTTTTGAGGTGGCAGTGGATGCTGCCCCCGGTAACTCCATTTGTTGCCAAGCAATAGTCCATTGGCTAGATTCTGATTTGTTGCCAAGCAACATTAGCTATGCTAAATTCACTCAGGAAGCGTTTGGCTCTTCTTCATTTTTCATCATTCTGTGGTTTTTATTTGGTACCCAACTCTGATCACCTCGCTTTTAGTGTGGCAATGGGGTACATGTTCACACTGTCACACACACACACACACACCACCACACGTTCACTCACTCACATACACACGCACACACTCACTCACTCACATGCTGCTAAACACTCAGAGGTTTTAGTCTGTTTCATGTGTTTCATACATATTTTGATATTCATGATTCTAAATCTACTTTTCCCTCACAAGTGGTGTTTTTCTATTTGTCTCTCTCTCTCTCTCTCTTCTAAATGTAAATCCCGTGTGCTACGCGCGGTGCTGTTGGTACACACACACTGACTTGAGAAAGCCTCCCGCTTCACTCCCTGGCTTTCATTCAAAGTCCCCTTCATGAAAGGCAAATGCTCCAGCTTGTCAAGAGCCCCCCGTTCCATTTGCTTGTAAAGCATATGTAGATGCATCCAGAGGACGGCTTCTCTCTGTGGTCCCAGGAAACTACAAACCACAGAAATCATCTTCCTCCCCATCAGCACGGGGGGAAAAAAAAAATCATCACTTCAACTCGTCTTCCTGCTCTGTTCACTCTTATTGTGAACTTTCTTTCTGTCCCTTATAGCAATTCTTCCACGTAACGTTTTTTTTTATTTTAAATAATAATGCTAGTGTACTCTGTCATGCCCTTCACTCATTTTGTAGTAGGCGACTAGCGAGAGTATATCTTTATGTGGTTATGTCAGGCTATTCCTTTGCTTTTTGTCCTGGCAGTTTGGAGCAGTTCCGTTGGTGTTGGCGTCCATCCACCCCGCCCAGGCCTGCATCTCCGTGCCTGGGCCTCCTCCCCCGCCTCCTCCCCCTCCCCCCCCACCACTGCCGGGCTGTATGGCCCCACCACCTCCACCCGGAGTGCCTCCCCCCTTTGGGGCACCCCCACCGCCTCCCCCCGCCTGGCTTTGGGGGCGGGATGGGGTCCCCAAGCCTCCGAGTGCTGCCTTTCGGCCTCCGTGCCAAGACCGAGTTCAAACCCGAGACCTCCATGAAGCGCTTCAACTGGGCCAAGGTAAGCTGACGCTCCAGAAAATACCTCCACACAGTATTACTAGAGGCTACTCTGCCTCCAGCCAGTATTACTAGACCCAAAATAAGACATATATATATATATATATACTATATATTTTCTAACTTTAAAGACTTCACACCTGCCCTAAAACTTTTGCACTTTTACTGGATGTTGTTGCCCATGGCGACGGCGCCTTGACCCCAGGTCGGCCGTGATCTTCGGTGGCCCCTTCCCAAACCGCTGAACTTCAGGGTTCTCTGTTCGTTAGACTCACCGTGATCTGGTCCACTTTTATTCCCCATGAGAAGCCAGCCAGCCTGCCGTGGTCCAAACACACCGGCGCTGGTTCTGCTGCTGCTGCTGCTGAGGCAGATGTTTGTACACCCCCTCTCCGTCTCCCCTCTACTTGTCCCTGCCTGATCCAGATGTTCAGCAGGCTCCCCCATCTGTCTGTCGGTTAGCGGGGCAGGGGGGTGGGGTGGTGGGGGGGGGGGGGGGGGGTGATTAAGGAGTTTAAGCTTTTTTTAGCGGGACAAAACAACGTTGGCCCCGGCCATGTTTGGCTCCGTCGATCGAGAGACCCTAATCCTCCCTCTTAATATTCATGACGATCCCCCAAGACACGACTCCGTCATGGGACTGGA
>JAPMUY010002747.1:17500-22901 GCA_026901105.3 Galaxias olidus | reverse complement strand
TTTTATTTCAATCTAAACCCTCACTATCATTCATATGTCCTCTGTCTAAAAGAACACTGTCACATTTTATTCTTCTCATTAAAAATATATTTTCATTGAGTTTGTCAATTAATGCTTTATTTAGGTGTTGGATTATTTTAAACTTAATAAATTAATCAAAAACATTATACTTGTAGTATCACTGCAACTAAGACAATCAGAGAAAATGAAAATAATATATTTTTGTATAATTGGACGAACAGTATAAAAATCTATATGTTTAAATGTATACACCTCATAATCATATATAAATGTGTACACCTCATAATCATATAGATCAAATTTCCTGTTTCACTCCAAACATTAACGTTGATATAAAGCCAGGGATGTGAAATGTGATTTATTATTATTTATATATGTATAATATCTGTTAAAAACGTTCATGTAAAATGTGATTTGTTATTATTCATGGCTTCTGAATATGAGGCGCTGGAATGCAGAGAGCAGAAATGAAATGAACGCTGGGTTTGAAAAGCCTTCGTCCCCTCCGGAGTAAGCACGGCAGCAGCACTAAATCAATTGTTTCTTCATCGCCTCTCTCCTTGGTAGTCTTCCTCCTCCCGGCTCCAGCGTTCCTGCAGCGGAGGAAGATGGAGGTCAGAGTCTCCGAAGACGAGAGATGAAATGTGTTCCCACGACAACGGGAAAGGTGGAAACTATGATAAATAAAATATTATGGAAATGTGTGTCTAATATTGTATTGTCACAATCAATTCCCCATTACCAGTCTCCACTTCAGAGCTATTCCATATCATTCTGCTGAGATTCACTTTGTGAAGTCAGAGACTCAGACTGGCCACCAGGACAACTACTGCTGTAGTGTTTAACCTCTCCCTCCCTCCCCTCTCCCTCCCCTCTGCCTCTCCCTCTCTCTCCTCCTCTCCCTCCCTCCCTCCTCTCCTCCTCTCCCTCCCTCTGCCTCTCCCTCTCTCTCCCCTCTCCCTCCCCTCTGCCTCTCCCTCTCTCCTCCTCTCCCTCACTCCCTCTCTCCTCCTCTCCCTCCCTCTGCCTCTCCCTCTCTCCTCCTCTCCCTCACTCCCTCCCTCACTCCCTCTCTCCTCCTCTCCCTCCCTCTGCCTCTCCCTCTCTCCTCCCCTCCCTCCTCCCTCTCCCCCCTGCCTCCCCGTCTGCCTCACTCCCTCTCTCCTCCTCTCCCTCACTCCCTCTCTCTCTCCCGCTCTCCCTCTTCCTCTCTCTCTCTCTCTCTCTCCGGTCTATAATAGAAAGTCCCAAGACAGAGAGAGAGCATACTATGAGGTTAGCATGCAGACATGGTAGTGCATTAGCGTGTCTACTGACGGGAGTGGCAGGAGAGGAGGAGGAGGAGGAGAAGACGGGTAGGAGTGTGTGTGTGTCTGTGTGTGTGTGTGTGTGTGTGTGTGTGTGTGTGTCTTAGAGGTGTACTGAGGGAGCTGTCATGCTGTTGAACCTGGGGATGTTTAGTTAACCACAAGGTGTGACCACCATAACCTCAACCACTACGTTGTGTGTGTGTGTGTGTGTGTGTGTGTGTGTGTGTGTGTTGTGTGTGTGTGTGTTCCCTTCCAGGTATGTATGTAAAGAGGTGTGTATGTAAGGAGAGGGGTTTCCCTGCTTGAGCCAAACACGACAAGTCCAGTGCCAAGAATTTATAAAGTATACATAAAGTATTTACACATGACGAGTTGTCATATAGAATGGGAAGGCTGCTGTGGGTGTGTGTGTGTGTGTGTGTGTGTGTGTGTGTGTGTGTGTGTGTGTGTGTGTAGGTGTGTGTGTGTGTGTGTGTGTGTGTATGTGTGTGTGTGTGTGTTTGTTTGTGTGTGTGTGTGTGTAGGTGTGTGTGTGTGTGTGTGTGTGTGTGTGTGTGTGTATGTGTGTGTGTGTAGGTGTTTGGGGAGAAGGTTTGCATGTATGTGTGTGTGTGTGTGTGTGTGTGTGTGTGTGTGTGTGAGTGTGTGTGTGGGGAGGGGTTAGCCATCTTGTAAATGGTATTTTGCCTAAAGATTCCTTTTGGTTACCCAGAACAAAGTGCTTCTGAAAGGTAAGCTCTGCTAACTGAAATAAATCAAATAAAAAAACAACGTCCTAATAATGTCCAGAACGATGAATACCTTATACTCTCTCAAAACACACACACACACACACACACACACACACACACACACACACACACACACACACACACACACACACACACACACACACACACACACACACACACACACACACACACACACACACACGCATACAGTCCCTCTCCGGCCAGTCTGATTGGCTGTCAGCACTGACACTTCTTGTCTTGAGTTCCTCTTCACTGCTCATGGGCAGCAAGCAGGGTCAAAGGGCACACACAGAGAGACACCCTCTCCCCCCTGTCTCCCCCCCGTCTCCCCCAGTCTCCCCCCGTCTCTCCCCTCGTCTCCCCCTGTCTCTCCCCCAGTCTCCCCCCTGTCTCCCCCTGTATCTCCCCCTGTCTCTCCCCCTGTCTCTCCCTGTCTCTCCCCCCGTCTCTCCCCTGTCTCCCCCTGTCTCTCCCCCTGTCTCTCTCCTCTTTCTCTCCCCCCACGTCCCCCTGTCTCTCAACCTGTCTCTCCCCCCGTCTCTCCCTCCGTCTCCCCCCCCCCCCCCCCCCCCCCCCCCCCCCCCCCCCCCCCCCCCCCCCCCCCCCCCCCCCCCCCCCCCCCCCCCCCCCCCCCCCCCCCCCTCTCTCCCCCGTCTCCCCCCTGTCTCCCTCTCTTCTCCATCTCCCTCCCTCCCCTCTCCGCCTAACCCTCTGTTTCTCCCCCTCTTCCCCTCTCTTCCTCCCTTCATTCCTCAACTCTTCCTTTCTCTCCCTCTCTCTGCTTCTTTCTCTCCAAACCTTTCTCTCACCCTCTGTTTCCTGCAGGAGGGAGGAAGAGAGAGAGAGACAATAAGATGAAGATTGAGATGGGGGTGGGGCTAGGTTCTGGAAGCGACCAATCAGTCAGTAAGGGGGAGGGTCATATGTCAGAGTTCTGAGATGATGATGGATGGGCAGGTCAACCAATAGGCCTCCTCCTCCCTCCTCTTCCCCATATTAACTACATGACAGTCTGATGTGTCTCCCACCCTCCTCCTCCCCTCTCTCTCCCTCTCCTCTCCTCTCCTCTCCTCCTCTCCTCTCTCTCCTCTCTCCTCCTCTCTGCATACCCTCCCTCCGCCTCCTCACAGGAAGTGCCATGAAGAAGAGTGAGAGGAAAATGAGGCTGTCATGAGTTGAGAGTGCTGGCGTCATGTGATGCGGACAGGAAGCAGGCAGCAGATATGATGGGACACTGCTCCCACCATACTCCCTCTGACCTGGTCACCGTAGCAACACTGTGGGTGTGTGCGTGTCTGCATGGACACATGTCAAATTAATGTGTCTCATTGAATTTGGTTTCTGAAAATATGTATGTGTGTGTGTGTATGTACGTGTCTGTGTGTTTGTGTGTGTGTGTGTGTTTATGTGTGTGTGTGTGTGTGTGTGTGTGTGTATGTGTGTGTGTGAGTGTGTGTTTGTGTGATGTCTGTATGTGTGTATGAGTATGTATGTGTGTATGTGTGTGTGTGAGTGTGTGTTTGTGTGTGTGCATGCATGTGTGAGTGTGTGTGTGTGAGTGTGTGTGTGTGTGTGTGTGTGTGTGTGTGTAGTGTGTGTGTGTGTGTGTGTGTGTGTGTGTGTGTGTGTGTGTGTGTGTGTGTGTGTGTGTGTGTGTGTGTGTGTGTGTGTGTGTGTGTATGTGTGTGTGTGAGTGTGTGTGTGTGTGTGTGTGTGTGTGTGTGTGTGTGTGTGTGTGTGTGTGAGTGTGTGTGTGTGTGTGAGCGTCCTGCTCCAGTGGACTGTCGTCTCCTGACCCAGACAGATATTAATGGGAGGCCAAGGCCATTTGTCACAGTGGAGAACAGGTCTAACTGAAGCTATGGAGCTTATAGCTGGTGGCAAGGGTCAAGACTCCTACCCTCTCTATCTCCTATCGACTCTCACACACACACACACACACACACACACACACACACACACACACACACACACACACACACACACACACACACACACACACACACACACACACCACACACAAACGCAGACGCACTCACACACCTCACATACGCACACACACATGCACACACACACACTCTCCCTCTCTCTCTTTTTTAACCCACTTAAAAAAGGTTTCTCAACAATAGAAAAATAACCATCACGCCACATCTCATAATTACATGACAGAACTGTCCTGTTCACAGTATTCTCCAAACAATATGTCTCCTCCTAACAGCCTGTCTGTCTCTCCTGCTGTCTGTCTCTCCTCCTAACAGCCTGTCTGTCTCTCCTCCTAACAGCCTGTCTGTCTCTCCTGCTGTCTCTCTCTCCTCTATGGACAGAACTGTCCTGTTCACAGTATTCTCCAAACAATATGTCTCCTCCTAACAGCCTGTCTGTCTCTCCTCCTCCTAACAGCCTGTCTGTCTCTCCTCCTAACAGCCTGTCTGTCTCTCCTCCTAACAGCCTGTCTGTCTCTCCTGCTGTCTCTCTCTCCTCTATGGACAGAACTGTCCTGTTCACAGTATCTAAACAATATGTCTCCTCCTAACAGCCTGTCTGTCTCTCCTCATGGCTCCACTTTCTCCTAACAGCCTGTCTCTCTCTCCCTCCTAACAGCCCTGTCTCTCTCTCCCTCCTAATGAGCCTGTCTGTCTCTCCCTCCTAACAGCCTGTCTCTCTCTCCCTAACAGCCTGTCTCTCTCTCCTCCTAACAGCCTGTCTGTCTCTCCTCCTAACAGCCTGTCTCTCTCTCCTCCTAACAGCCTGTCTCTCTCTCCTCCTAACAGCCTGTCTGGAGAGGAGAGGAGAGGACAGGAGAGGAGAGTTAGACCAGGTCAGAGGGACACACACACATTTGGACAAACACACTGTCAGACACACCCCTACATACACAAACTCTCAGACACACTTACAAACACGCGCACGCGCACGCACGCACACACACACACACACACACACACACACACACACACACACACACTCTCCCTCTCTCTCTACCAAACACACACACTCTCCCTCTCTCTCTACCGAACACGCACACTCTCCCTCTCTCCCTACCTACCAAACACACACACTCCCCCTCTCTCCCTACCTACCAAACACACACACTCTCCCTCTCTCCCTACCTACCAAACACACACACTCTCCTTCTCTATCTATCAAATACACACCTTCTCTGTCTCCATCTCTCTTTTTCTGCCCCGCTTTCCCCACTCTCTCTCTCTCTCTCTTTCTCTCTCGTTCTCTCTTTCTCTTTCTCTGTCCCTCTCTTTCTCTCTCGTTCTCTCTTTCTCTTTCTCTGTCCCTCTCTATCTCTCTCCTCTGAAGTTTCAG
>JAPMUY010002747.1:5000-12500 GCA_026901105.3 Galaxias olidus | reverse complement strand
TGTGTGTGTGTGTGTGTGTGTGTGTGTGTGACAGGTATGTGTATGTGTGAGTGTGTGTGTGTGTGTGTGTGTGTGTGTGTGTATATGTTTGTGTACGTGTGTGTGACAGGTGTGTGTGTGTGTGTGGGGGGGGTGTCCCTCTGTCATGGGGAAATGAGTCCATCTATCATGAGGGAGGTTTCCTGTGGTTGGTGTTTGGCTCTCTGTGGCCCCCGGTCCAGTCTGACCCCTCCCCCGGTCACCACACGGTTACCACGGTGATCCGCACCAATCATTCTCATGATGAATGTCCTTGCTGAGAGACGGGGGACGGGTGGGGGTCACGTTTCTTTAATATCACAATATTTGGCTCTTGAATAAATCTTTTCCTGTCTTTGAAGACGTGTGTTTTTGTTTAAACCTTGTTGTTGTTGACCAGTGTGTTGTTGTGGTTATCTGTTCTGTGGGTTGTAGTGTGTTGCTGTGGTTATCTGTTCTGTGGGTTGTAGTGTGTTGTTGTGGTTATCTGTTCTGTGGGTTGCAGTGTGTTGTTGTGGTTATCTGTTCTGTGGGTTGTTGTGGTTATCTGTTCTGTGGGTTGCAGTGTGTTGTTGTGGTTATCTGTTCTGTAGATTGCAGTGCGTAACTCTTAAACTATAATCTATTCAATCCCATTTTCCTACAAATGTAGTTTTTTTCCTAGACAAGCAGTATTGGACACTATTTCAAAACCATACAGGGGAAATATATGAGGTTTAAAAGTCCTCATTCATCAGCAGTTTCATGATTATATGAATGATTTACTGGTCTGTACGTGAATTGAAAAAGACACCAAAAGCAGAATGTAGTTTGACTGGGAGATGGGTCGTCCCTTTACAAGGAAACGCAGTGTGTTGATGAACTGAAGCAAAAGACAAATATATACAAGAATATCCTAAAAATGTGTCTAGAATCTGGAGTCCCCATTCCTGGGAAGGCTAAGTGAGCCCTAATGGAGCAGGACTAAATGTGATTCTACTTCCCTTCCTAATAAGGTCATAGAACGCTCACCACCTGCCGGTGATTAATGTCACCACCTGAATGTCAGGCGTCGCCGCGGTAACAAGCGACCTTTCACTGGTCGCGACCCGCCACCATAACTCCAAACGCCGCCCTCTGATAGGTCACAGTAAGTCATGTGAGGAGATGATTAAGGAAGTGCAGAGGGCGTATATCAGTGAGAGGGACAATCCCACTCCGTAAGGTTACCCTTAAAGGCTGGAACAATTACCAAGTCAACCATCTCCAATCACATCGCCCTGCACTGCAGAACACATGGCTTCATAAAGGCTAGTGCATAATGCTGCATAATGATCCTGCCAGTATTTAAAACGGATTTTACTCCATAAAATAAAAATAACTTCAATAATACTCATCTCTGCTACGCTTATAGAAGGAGAGGAGGAGGCAGGGGAAAGAGAGGAGTAGAAACAGAGGAGGAGGCAGGGGAAAAAGAGGAGGAGGAGGCAGGGGAAACAGAGGAGGAGAAACAGAGGAGGAGGCAGGGGAAAAAGAGGAGGAGGAGGCAGGAGGGAGGAGAAACAGAGGAGGAGGCAGGGGAAACAGAGGGGAGGCAGGGAAAGAGGAGGAGAAACAGAGGAGGAGGCAGGGGAAAAAGAGGAGGAGGAGAAACAGAGGAGGAGGCAGGGGAAAAAGAGGAGGTGAAACAGAGGAGGAGGCAGGGGAAAAAGAGGAGGAGGAGGCAGGGGAAAAAGAGGAGGAGAAACAGAGGAGGAGGCAGGGGAAACAGAGGAGGAGGCAGGGAAAAAGAGGAGGAGAAACAGAGGAGGAGGCAGGGGAAAAGAGGAGGAGGCAGGGGAAACAGAGGAGGAGGCAGGGGAAAAAGAGGAGGAGAAACAGAGGAGGAGGCAGGGGAAACAGAGGAGGAGAGGGAAAAAGAGGAGGAGAAAAAGAGGAGGAGAAACAGAGGAGGAGGCAGGGGAAAAAGAGGAGGTGAAACAGAGGAGGAGGCAGGGGATTTAGGAGGCAGGGGAAAAAGAGGAGGAGAAACAGTTGAGGAGGCAGGGGAAAAAGAGGAGGTGAAACATTCAGGAGGCATTCTAAAAAGAGGAGGAGGAGGCAGGGGAAAAAGAGGAGGAGAAACAGAGGAGGAGGCAGGGGAAACAGAGGAGGAGGCAGGGAAAGAGAGGAGGAGAAACAGAGGAGGAGGCAGGGGAAAAAGAGGAGGAGAAACAGAGGAGGAGGCAGGGAAAAAAGAGGAGTGGAAACAGAGGAGGAGGTAGGGTTGAGGAAAGAGAAAGAGGAGGAAGAGATGGAGGAAGATCATATTAATCTAAAACCCTAAACGTTAATAAAAAAAAGTTATTTAGTAAAAGGCTGCTGTTGATGGCTGCATGAGGTCCAACATTCAGATATTCTAAAATACAAACAGATTACTAATCTGTATCTACCTGTATAGGAGATTAATAATCTGTATCTACCTGTAAAGGAGATTAATAATCTATATCTACCTGTATAGGAGATGTATTACCTGTATCTACCTGTATAGGAGATTAATAATCTGTATCTACCTGTATAGGATATTAATAAATTGTATCTACCTGTATAGGAGATTAATAATCTGTATCTACCTGTAAAGGAGATTAATAATCTATATCTACCTGTATAGGAGATGTATTACCTGTATCTACCTGTATAGGAGATTAATAATCTGTATCTACCTGTATAGGAGATGTATTACCTGTATCTACCTGTATAGGAGATTAATAATCTGTATCTACCTGTATAGGAGATGTATTACCTGTATCTACCTGTATAGGAGATTGACATGAGAGACAGGTAGTCCTAATGCTGCTGGTCAAACTGTCTAATAAGATTTTCTTCCCAGTCCTCTCCATAATCTGCCCTGGAGGCACTTCTTCCTAGGGCTTAGGCTGCCTGAGTGTGTGTGTGTGTGTGTGTGTGTGTGTGTGTGTGTGTGTGTGTGTGTGTGTGTGTGTGTGTGTGTGTGTGTGTGTGTGTGTGTGAGAGAGTGTGTGTGTGTGTGTGTGTGTGTGTGCGTGTGTGTATGTCTGCTCCAGCATGCGTGTGAGAGTGAGAGTGTGTGTGCCTGTGTGTGTCTGCTCCGGTGTGTGTGTGTGTGTGTGCGTGCGTGCATGTGTTAATATGCATGCTGATCTTGAACTATTAGATTCTTGGTTTCTCAACATGTGGTCAATTACAGCGTTGGATTTCTGCGTTTCACACATGGCAACCATGCCAGGCACCTCGCCAGGTGTGAGAGTGTGAGTATGTGTGTGTGTGTGTGTGTGGGGGGGGGGGGATTGTGTCTATAAGTGTCTGAGTGTGTTTGTGCCTCTCAGTGTCTTTCTCTCAATCTCTCTCTCTCGTGTGTGTGTGTGTGTGTGTGTGTGTGTGTGTGTGTGTGTGTGTGTGTGTTAGTCAGCTCCTAGGTGGTTACTTTAAGGAAGGGGAGAATTAGCAGGCAGATCAGTTGTTCACTTAACAACCACCAAACTCCCTCTACACACACACACACACACACACACTGACACACACACGCACACACACACACACACACACACACACACACACACACACACACACACACACACACACACACACACACACACACACACACACACACACACACACACACTGAGACACACATACAGTCACAAACACACACACACACGCACACACACACACTTCCTGGTAAGAATGTCAACAGTGTTCTTGATCTTCAGTCAACGTTTCAGAATAACAATGAAGTCTTTGAGTGGGTCTAGATGGAGACTTTGTCCACTGCACTATTGAATAATATTATAAAGGTATATATTATATAGAGGACATAAAGAATAATAATAACATAAGCATAATTATTATATCCCAAATGAAATCCTAATAACATAAATGTCTGATATGATGTTGCTATGCAAAGTGACACATAGGGGTTAAGGGTTAAGGTTAGTCACATAGCGGTTAGGGTTAGGGTCAGTAACATAGGGTTAAGGGTTAAGGGTTAAGGTTGGTCACATCGGGGTTAAGGGTTAATGTTAGTCACAAAGGGTTTAGGGTTAAGGTCAGTAACATATGGTTTAAGGTTAAGGTCAGTAACATATGGTTAAGGGTTAAGGTCAGTAAGATAGGGTTAAGGGTTAAGGGTTAGGGTTAGTCACATAGGAGTTAGGGCTAGGGCTGTGTATTTGGCAAGAATCTGGCAATACGATGCGTATCACGATACAGGGGTTAGGGTTCAATACATCTCGATAGATTGCGATACTGTAAGCAAGACGATATATTACGATTTTTAATTTTACTGTCATAGGATAAAGGACAATTATGAGTAACAAACAGTGAGATCTGCATTGGCCTTTATCACAGTCCCAGAACCAACCAACATCACAGCACAACTTATGTGCAATCTGAGCAAAGGAACTATATTTTAATATTACCCCCCCCCCCCCCACCACCACCACCATTTTCTTTGTTTTTTGTTAGAATAAAATAATCGATTCTTGTCTTTTTCAGAATCGATACAGTATGGCTGAACACAGTATTGTGATACTCTCACTCCCTAATAAGGACAACACGTGAAACCCCTTTCCAAACTCATTAGGAGGAGAGGAGGAGGAAGAGGAGGAGGAAGAGGAGGAGCTGAGGACGGAGCAGTGAAGAGGAGCACATCTGTCTTCGTTCTAAAAGACATTTAAATGACCATCCAATAAACGCCAGGGTTAAGGGTGAGAGTGTGTGTGAGTGTGTACAGGTGTGTGTGTGCGTGTGTTTGTGGGGGCCATAAAGACATACTAACTCAGATAACATGTCTAACTATCCCGCTAAATGTTTTTGTCAAAAAAGTATTTAATACTTTTTTAAATATACGCTTCCAATCAGCGTTGAAAGCATATAATGAAAATTAGCATACAGGTCCTTTGAAACTATTGTGGTGAGAAAAACTAAAGTTCAACAAAAGTTGAAAATATCAAATCCCCTTGTACACTCTCTCCAGTCTGTATTTCTACTTTGGGGAAATGAAACCTCACAGAGAAGGCCTAGTTATTAAATACCTGATTATGTTATCGTAGAACGTGTCAGTGTGTTCACAGCACTTATCACCATAGCAACATGCCGCGCACAGGTCCACACAGAGCACTGTGGTCTCTCTCTCTCTCTCCCCCTCTTCCTCTCTCTCTCCCCCTCTTCCTCTCTCTCTCTCCCTCTATGTTTTAATTTGAAGCCTTGTTGTCGTTGAGTTCTGATAGCGTGTGTGGAAGTTTCTCCCTCTATCTCCGCGGTAACGCCGTGGTAACAGCGGAGTTCTGTGTGGCCTCTCCAGAGCGATTCTCCTCTGGGATGGCCTGTGTGTTTATTTTCCTTAACAACCGCCCCGGAAACGCACAGCTTCTTTGATGACCAAAACATCTTATCTGGCTGCATGCTCTCTTTTAATAGTGTATATTTGTATTTTTATTTCTTTTCTGTGTACTCCAGAGACTTGTATTGCTGATTATAATGTGGCTGTGTGTGGAAGATAAGGTAGAAGGCAGTGTATCTGCTATCGTTACAGTCCAGGATGGATTCGGCTCCTTCAAGCTGTAGCACTGATTCTTCTGACAGCTTTCAACACGAGTGTCGGCCTCCCGTTCACAAATCAGCATCCAAACTTATTCATACTCATTGTGACAGCAATTACTTGCATGCAAGTGGCATTGACTTAGATTCGAAGTCTTAGTATATATAAATTGAGTCTATTCTAAAATAGTATGTGACAGGAAGGTTTATGTTATTTATAAATATGAATACATACACCACAGAAGCAAAACAGAAACAAGCTTTCATCATTCAGCATTTAAAACATTGAAAGATTCCTCTGGCATGAACAAAATAACACAACGACAAAATCTCTCTAGCTAAAATAATACCACATCAATGTAAACCTATCAAACCAAAGACACGTGCTGTTTAGCAACCAAAGGACTTAGACACTGGACCTTACCTTCAGGTGAGGCACTGGACCTTACCTTCAGGTGAGACACTGGACCTTACCTCCAGGTGAGGCACTGGACCTTACCTCCAGGTGAGACACTGGACCTTACCTTCAGGTGAGGCACTGGACCTTACCTCCAGGTGAGACACTGGACCTTACCTCCAGGTGAGACACTGGACCTTACCTCCAGGTGAGACACTGGACCTTACCTTCAGGTGAGGCACTGGACCTTACTTCCAGGTGAGACACTGGACCTTACCTGGTTGTGGTTGTGGTTGTGGTGAGGCACTGGACCTGGTTGTGGTCCAGGTGAGACACTGGTTGTGGTTGTGGTTGTGTTGTGGTGGTTGTGGTTGGTTGTTGTGGTTGTGGTTGTGGTTGTGGTCCTGGTTGTGGTTGTGGTTGTGGTTGTGGTTGTGGTTGTGGTTCTGGTCCTGGTTGTGGTTGTGGTTGTGGTCCTGGTGTGGTTGTGGTTGTGGTTGTGGTTGTGGTTGTGGTTGTGGTTGTGGTTGTGGTTGTGGGTGTGGTTGTGGGTGTGGTTGTGGGTGTGGGTGTGGTTGTGGTTGTGGTTGTGGTTGTGGTTGTGGTTGTGGTTGTGGTTGTGGTTGTGGTTGTGGTTGTGGTCCTGGTTGTGGTTGTGGTTGTGGTTGTGGTCCTGGTTGTGGTTGTGGTTGTGGTTGTGGTTGTGGTTGTGGTCCTGGTTGTGGTCCTGGTTGTGGTCCTGGTTGTGGTTCTGGGTCTGGTTCTGGTTATCCAGAAGTCCTGTGGTAATCTGAGCCTGCCATCCCATCTGTCATCGCCACGGTTACACAGATTACAGCCCAGACAATTTAACTTAATTGGCCTCCTATAAAAAATAAATGAAAATACAATAAAATATATTGCTCTTGAAATGTATTATTGTTATTATAGTAAATTGCAACAACTTAATTTCAAAGGCAGAGACATCTGAATGATAATACAGTCTTTAAATATCAAATGCTATTACACTGAAGCAATAACTTAGCTCCAAGCAACACTAATATAATTTGGGCATTATTGCTCTCTTCTCATTGAGAAGGCTTTCCTAATTCTCCTTCAGGTTATTGTACTTTAGCAGATGTCTACATTCTGTAATATTGCACTGACAGGATTTCTATATTTGGTTACGCTGCCATGGCAGGACGCCTATATTTGGTCACGGTCTATTACATAGGTCCATATACTTGTTGGGATATATTGGTTGCCGTTGGAAACGTATAACCAACCTTATTATCATCAATAACCGGGGAGCAAAACACACAGCTGTGTCACTTCCTTTAGGAAGCAGTCCCATAGCAACACGGCCTGACAACACAACGATATCGACTGTGAACAAAACAATAATACAGCAAGGCCATATTTAATGTTCCTGACAGGGTTTGAATTCCAGGAGAGGACACTCTGAATGTATTTGTGATCATCAACAATGTGAAATAGATAATATAATATAATAATCACATGAATGTTTTGAGTTGTGGAAGAGGACATGCAGAAAATAAACAGGACCATTT
>JAPMUY010002743.1:0-22506 GCA_026901105.3 Galaxias olidus | reverse complement strand
TCAGCTCTTCATCCAGGACCTGCCCCTTCGACCTGTCCGAGCATGGCAGGGAGGGAGAAGGAGAATCAGCCCAATCAGTCACCTCAACATGTACTGACGTTTGTGGAGAGGGTCAACGTGGCAGATCCTGCTCAAAGATCTGCTTGGCCAATACATTCCCGAAGGCACATCCAGAGAGGGCAACAAGAGCGTACGTTGTGCTCGATGACCAAAGCAACAGGTCACTGGCACGGTCTGAGTTCTTTGATATGTTCCATATTCAGGGGTCAGATTCGCCGTTCACTCTTCATACCTGTGCAGGTACGACTCAAACGTCAGGAAGACGAGCCACAGGCTTCATCGTGGAATCTGTGGATGGAGCTACAACACTACCTGCGCTAATAGAGTGCAACAACATTCGATCCGACAGAGCTGAAATACCTACGCCGGGAGCAGCTGTGCATCATTCCCATCTCAAGCCCATTGCACACAGTGTACCACATTTGGATTCTGAAGCACAGATCCTTCTTTTGTTAGGCTGTGACATCCTTAGAGTTCATAAGGTGCGGGAGCAACTGAACGGTCCACATGATGGTATCCAAGACGGCAACTTAGGGAGCACCATCTTCAACACGTCTGAGAATGACAACAAGATCGGACTCTCTTTTGAAGACAGACTGTTCTTAGAGTTCATGGACAAAGAAATTTATATGGATGATTGTAACAGCTGGGTGGCACCACTGCCATTCCGAACACCACGTCAACGACTCCCACACAACCGAGACCAGGCCCTCCCAAGACTTGCCTCTCTTCAACGCACGCTGGAGAAAAGGCCCGACATGAAAAGTCACTTCATCATGTTCATGCAGAACATCTTCGACTGAGATCATGCTGAGCTGGCTCCTACATTGAAGAATGGACAAGAATGCTGGTACTTACCTACCTTTGGGGTTTATCACCCTCAAAAGCCAGGCCAGATTCGAGTTGTCTTCGATTCTAGTGCGAAGTGGAAGGACATGTCGCCGAACGACGTTCTCCTTTCTTGTCCGAACTTCAAAAACAGCCTCTTGGGTGTACTGGTGCGATTCAGGCGGAAACTGATCACCGTCACTGTGAACATTGAGCAAATGTTACACAGTTTTGTTGTTAGAGAAGACCACAGGGATTTTCTCCGTTTCCTTTGGCATAAGGACAACGATCCCTGCAAAAATACATGCGAGTACCGCATGAAGGTTCACGTATTTGGCAACAGTCCCACTCCTGCAGTGGCTATCTATGGTCTACAACGAGCTGCTGCCCATGGTGAAGATGAATATGGGTCCGAAGCCAAACAGTTCATCGACAGAGAGTTCTATGTGGACGACGGACTCCTGTCAAGGCCCACAGCACATGAAGCCATTGACCTGCTTAACCTGCGATTTCACAAAGTTGCTTCAAACAGCCAGGAAGTAATGGAAGCATTTCCTGCAGAGGACTGAGCGAAGAGACTCAAGGACCTAGATTTGGATGTCAATCCCACTCCCATTCAGTGGAGCCTTGGAGTGAGCTGGGATCTGAAGAAAGATGTCTTCATGTTCAAGTACTAGAATCCACAAAGCCCTTCACACGGAGGGGTGTTTCAGCGACTGTCAACAGCCTCTTCGACCCGCTAGGGTTTGTCGCACCTGTTACCATACAGGGAAAGATCCTGCTACAGGAGCTCACGAACGAATCTTCAGATTGGGACTCTCCTCTTCCTCTAGAAAGGGAAGATGAGTGGAATGCTTGGAGAATCTCTCTTCAAGATCTCAGGCAGTTGGAGATCCCAAGAACCTATTCTTCTGCTACGATCTCAACAGCCATTAGAAAGGAGTTACATGTGTTCTCAGATGCTTCTGTGAAGGCTATTGCAGCAGTAGCCTATCTCCAAGTCATTGATGCGGAACAAAATTGTCATGTTGGATTTGTCTTTGGAAAGGCGAAGTTGACTCCCCAGTCAGTTCACACTATACCAAGATTAGAGCTTGGAGCTGCCGTGCTGGCTGGGGAACTTGCCGAGCTAGTCACAAGTGAACTAGATATGGCTCTGGATGTGGTCGCGTTCTACACGGATAGCCAAGTTGTCCTAGGATACATTAGCAACCAGACAAGAAGGTTCTATGTATATGTGAGCAACAGAGTGGAACGCATACGAAGGTCTACCGTACCAACCCAGTGGCACTACATGTCCACAAGCCTTAACGCAGCCGACTTTGCCACACGTTCTGTGCCTGCAGCAATGTTGAGTGAGACAACCTGGCTCAATGGACCAAGGTTTCTGTTACAAGCAGAGAAATCACCAGCATCTGAAGCATTTGACCCCATCGACCTCAATTCAGACATTGAGGTACATGGCACGTCATCAATCTGTCCAACGATGGAACCCACCTTGGATCTCACCGATTTGAGTGTTTCTCCTCATGGAAGAGTCTTGTGAGAGCCACAAGTTCACTCATTCACATTGTTGAATCCTATAAGGCTGCAAGGAAGGATCAGGATCAAGTTTGCAGTTCATGGCATCACTGCAAGCAGCCTCGCACACCTGAAGAACTGACAAAAGTTGAACTTGTCATCATCAAATGCACACAAAGAGAGGCTTACAAAGACAAACTTGCTTTTATACCTTTTGGAGCCGATGGAGACATGAATAGCTCCGGACACCACAGAGTCACAGCAAGTGGCAAGATGAACGCCCAAACCTCAAAGTTGGAGATTTGGTCCTACTCAAGGATGCTCAAGCTAAGCGCAACGACTGGCCCATCGGACATGTCAGCAAGATATTCCCCAACAAAGATGGAAGGGTCAGAAGAATTGAAGTGGAAGTCACCAAGCATGGGACAGCCAAAACCTTCTTGAGACCCATATCTGAGACAGTGCTTCTCATGTCTCCAAAGGACTGAGTATCTAGTCAGCATAGTTCATTGTGATATTTTGTCAATATCAGGCGGGGAGTGTTATGGTGTACCCTAGTGTATCTTGTGTTTGGCAACACCTAGTGGGCGTTTTATAATGTCGCATAAAATTATTTCCTAATTTATTCGCTGTATTTTCCCTATTAGTTAAACTTGTTCTAATGACTTTGTTCGCTCGTTTAAAGTAAGCAAATGTATTCCGCTCGTAACGGTAGTTAGTTTCAAAGTGAAACGGTCTTTCTTTAACGATTCTTGCCCTAGGAAAGGCTTTGCTTGTAAGTTGCCTTTATTCTTTTAATTCTTTATAACTACATTGTAGAATGTATATGCTTGATGTGTATGTTATTTTAAGTGTAATAGTGTGAATATTTCGATATTACATTTACACATTATTACATGCTATTCATGTTAGCTGCAGATGCTAATGGAACTGTAGCAGCATTATTGTAAGCATATGTAATTGTACCTTTGTGTTTATTTCCAGTTTTACAAACAAAAAACGTGACACTAATGTTTAATAAGACAACAACAGTAAACAGTTAAACTTTACTTCAGCGTCTGAGGATTCATTTATGTGTCATTAGTGTTTGCTATCTGTTGAATTTGCGTACTGTTACGTGCAAATGGGAACAGAATAGTACCCTTATCTCTCGCCTGGAGCATTGTGTTGGCATATGAGGTACTGCTCTGGAGTGGTTCAGGTCCTACCTGTCTAACAGAAGTTTCTCTGTCAACCTTGGTGACTCGGAGTCCTCATCAGCACCTCTCCCCTGTGGAGTCCCTCAGAGCTCTATTCTGGGGCCTATCCTTTTTTCCCTATATATGCTCCCCTTAGGGTCATTTGTTTTAAATATGGCATCTCGTACCACTGTTAGACAGATGACAAACACATTTATCTGCCTTTAAAGCGTAAAGATGCAAACTCTTCTAAACCATTGTTGGACTGTCTCAAGGACATCAAAGCTTGGATGGCCTTACATTTTTTAACTTGAATGAGAGTAAAACTGAAGTCCTGCTATTTGGACCCAGTGGTACCTGTGATGTCCATCATGTGGACCTGTGTTCCCCGGAACTATATGTTAAAGCCACTGTGAAAACCTGGGTGTGAAAATGGACAGTGATTTTAAATTGGATAAACAGATAAACTCATCTAGATCAAATCTAGCTTTTTTCAGCTTAGGCTGTTATGTAACGTCAAGTCCTTTTTATTATTTAGTGACTTTGAAATGGTTATACATGCTTTTATCTCTACTCGACTTGATTACTGTAATGCACTTTATGTTGGTATTAGCCCGGCCTCCCTCTCACGCTTACAGTTGGTCCAGAAAACTGCTGCTCGTCTGTTAACAGGAACACGTAAATGAGAGCATATTTGTCCTGTACTCACCTCCCTTCACTGGCTTCCTGTACGTTTTAGGATAGATTTTAAGATTTTAATGTTTGCCAACAAAGCATTTCATGGGCTAGCTCCAGCATATCTGTCTGAACTTTTAAAATCACAGGTGTCATCAAGGTGTACTCAGGTCAGCTGACCAGTTGTGCCTGGTAGTCCCAATGTCAAAGTTGAAGCACAGGGGAGATCGTGCCTTTGCAGTTGTGGCACTTAAACTTTGGAAAGGGTTGCCTCTGCATGTCAGGCAGGCCCCTACTTTGCCGGTTTTTATATCACGTCTTAAAACACATTTTTATCCCTTGGCTTTTAAATCAGTATGACAGTTGCCTTTCATTGTCTTATGTTTTTTAACTCGTTTTTATGTTTTTTATGTTTTTTTTGTTTTTACGTTTTTATGTTTTATTGTGTTGTTTTATCGTGATTGTACAGCACTTTGGTCAACTGTTTTTAAATGTGCTTTATAAATAAATCTGACACTGACATTGACAGTTGTGTATTTTTGTAATATGTAATATGAATCACATGCAATAAGGTAATATGCCACATCAAATTATACATTTTTGTTTTATTTTTATACAGTTGTGATGAGCTATAAATGCTAAAGAATGCACCCAAGTCATGTGTGTTTGTGTCTACTTTGTGTGTGTGTGTGTGTGTGTGTGTGTGTGCGTGCGTGCACAGGTGACTGGCGCAAGGCAGCCTGGCAGCTGGAGAGGAGTACTGTAGCCATAGCAACCCAGTACGAAGAGACCAGTGTGGAACTGGGACACCAGCTCTTCAAACTGGTCCAGCTGCACTTCAACGGGTGAGTTTCCCCCTCACCTGACCTCTCCTCTCCTGACCTCCACCTGACCTGACCTCACCTCCACCTGACCTCACCTCTCCTGACCTCCACCTGACCTGACCTCACCTCCACCTGACCTCACCTCTCCTGACCTCCACCTGACCTGACCTCACCTCCACCTCTCTTCACCTCTCCTCACCTGACCTGACCTCAACCACCCCCCCCTCCTTCACCATTCTCTCTCTCTCTCTCTCTCTCTCTCTCTCTCTCATCTCCAGGCCAAGCCCTCTCCGTGCTCCCCAAGGCCAGACAGCTTCTCTCCCTGCACTGTGGCCCTCGCAGCCCTGAGCTGCTGGAGCTCCAGACCATGGCAGACTGCCTGCAGGGGGCGCTATAGTTATGGGGAAAGACATACAAATCTAAAATCTGCTTGCATTCAACTTTTAAAAAAGCTAAAGCTGCTTACTTGTTGGAGCTGAAGAAGGCTATTTCTCTGGCCATTTTTTTCTAGCACATCACATTACTGTAGTGGCTTACTGGACAGACTTCTCAAACATTAATTAAGAGATCAATGTAGCACTGAGAGTTTGTTACAAGTAGCCAACCATCAATATTTCTCACTTTGAATTTTCAAATGTATTATGCACAAGCTGAACCTTGTTGAAAAGAAAAACGCTCAAGCTTGATTGTCAGTTTGAACGTGTGAAGATGTGTATTGTGTAAGACACAATAACAGGGTGTGTGTAAGGACATGTACTCGTGGTATGAAGAAACTGGGAAGGTCTGGATTTTATCCAGTGTGACAACCGATGATTCACCACGGTGATAGGTATGAGTCATTGGTGCTCCATTAGAGACAAAACACTACAGTTAAACCATTGGTTCACTGTAAGCTGTTGGTACATAACACATACCGAAACCATAGTAGAAACCAGGTCTCTAATCCACCCCCACCACCTAGTTTTCTGTGTGTGGCTTATTGAGCACCTCTGTCTGAGGGTGTCTTAGTGCCTAAGAGGAGACCAAGCTACAGATGTAGACAGTCTCAGAAACCAAGTTTCAAGTTTTTTATTTGCAACGCACAAAGTATCAAGTTACAACATCGGCATTATTATGCTCCTATAAGCCAATCAGGTCACAGGATGGGTACCAGTATGTTCTATCAAGTTTGAGTCACAAGATCACCAAAACTAGGCAACAAAATCGAGTATAAGTTCTCTGGGAAAGAGAGGTCTCACTTTGAGAGCAAGATGGGGCGTCAGTCACCAAATGAGAGCTTGGTTGGCTCAGATCTAGTCCTAAGATTACACACGGGGGTATTTACAATTTTTCACAATCGCTAACAATTGTCGACTTATACTTAACATACTTTTTCAAAGCTCAGCAACACACCCATATCACACAATTAGCCAAATACTACATTTTCGGCTGAAAACAACATTTTGTTATTTGAATACAGACTACATTTCAAATGCAAAATAACTGTCTACATGTGCTTTTTGTTTTTGTCAAAACACTAGCACACGTTTTCTATGCAAGAGAAACATATAGTGATTCATAACACAGCAACTTTCAACATACTAACATTTGATGGCATTACAAAAACGTTACTTTTCATGTTTCAGTTCTACTTGGATACAGAAGGGTTAGAAGACAGTATGCATTTTAATTTTTTTGTAATTAAATTCCTTTTACTGTAAACCACTCCACAAGTTTTAAGTGTCAAATGCATTTTTGGCACTATCGCACAGTGATTGAGTTATATTTGGTTTATAGAATGTAGGCCTACAGTAATAAAAAAAAAAAACGTGAAAGATTTTCTACTGTAAAATTGCTGCCAGTGAGCAATGAAAACGTTCTTTAGATAAACAAAAATACACATATACATGCAATCCTCACATATGTATTTGCATTGAGACTGGTGACCTTCAGTTCCTGTGAGATAAAGCAACAGTGTCGGGAAACTGGGTCTTACTACTTTTAATATGTGTAACGGTATTTAATAAACGCTATTTCAATATTTATAGATTAGAATATTAATTTATAAGTAAATGAATAATCGATCAATTTGATTAAGAGTCATATCAAATAATTAATGGGGCACCACCCAAGGACTTTATCTTATTGCATGGCTCGATGGGAAACCAGGTCTGATCTTTGTATTAGCTTTATTTTTATTTACAATTAAAATAATATTAGTTCAATGTTTACGCAAATATGAAAGTTAAACTTTTCAGTGTCAATTCTGAAGTAGTAAATTTTAGTTTAAACAAAGCAGTATGGGGAAGCTAATTGCTAAAAGCCAAGCACCGAATGCAATGTATTAAGAGAGCGAAAGGGGGTGTGTTCCGTGACACACGTTTGGGGGCAGGCAGATAGGTGTGACCACATGGAATTTATAGAGCTTTGACTAAATCCATGTATTTCCATTAACAAACTTGTAAATGTTCCACAAAGTTCTGCAAAGTCTACGTCTTCGTGTTACGAGTGTTTTAGGACCAACTAGTATGTAGCCTATACTAGCTGGAAAAGAAGAGTTATCTTCTAAAACAAAACGTAATTATACATTCAATAAACTCATGTAATTACAAACATAATATTATACTTCAATTCTCATCATTGTCAATGTCCTTGTTTGATTAATTTGTTTAGTTATTCCGTTAAAAAAACAATCTCTTAGTCCTTGGAAAATTCAGATTTGGTTTTTAGGACAGAGCTAAATCTCCACTGAAAGAGGAAAGGGCTTCCCCCCCCCTCCTTTCTTGGCATTCCAGGGGGTCCTCTGACCAGAGCCAAAAAGTGTTATCTAAAAATGTATAACCTTGTTCTCATGCTGACAACCCAAAACCAGGCCTTGTTATCTGATCAAGATAACTGGACTGGAGAGCATTTTATACCCTCCTCAAGAACCAAATGGGCAGGGGGGGTTTAGACGTGTGAAGTTGATTCTCCCTACAACAGTAATGATAGAAGAAGTGTGAAATGCATTATTTATCTGCAACGTAGTTTGTTGAAAACCTTGGTTAATCGAAGCCACGGTTCACTGTCTGATATTACAGTAGGCTGGTCTCTTTCACTCGCCTCTCTCAGTGATATGCCATGGTTTACTGTATTACATGGTATATGTTGCTGGCTTTTATCGTATCACGTCAGGGACAACAGCTCTTACAACCCATTGACACCACCACACATTCTTACTCTTCTCCCCTACCTCTCCTTCTCCATTGTCCTTTTCCAACTTCTCTGCCTGGTGCAGCTACTCCTCTCCCTGGTCCTCTCCCTCATCCCCCTATTCCTCTCCCTTGTCCAGACATAATTTCTCTAGCAACTCTCCTTTGTGTTGTTCTGTATCCACATTAAACAAAATCTATCCAAGAGTCCCCTTTTGGAACACGTAAATGAGAGCATATTTGTCCCGTACTCGCCTCCCTTCACTGGCTTCCTGTACGTTTTAGGATAGATTTTAAGATTTTAATGTTTGCCAACAAAGCATTGCATGGGCTAGCTCCAGCATATCTGTCTGAACTTTTAAAATCACAGGTGTCATCAAGGTCACTCAGGTCAGCTGACCAGTTGTGCCTGGTAGTCCCAATGTCAAAGTTGAAGCACAGGGGAGATCGTGCCTTTGCAGTTGTGGCACTTAAACTTTGGAAAGGGTTGCCTCTGCATGTCAGGCAGGCCCCTACTTTGCCGGTTTTTAAATCACGTCTTAAAACACATTTTTATACCTAGGCTTTTAAATCAGTATGACAGTTGCCTTTCATTGTCTTATGTTTTTTAACTCGTTTTTATGTTTTTTATGTTTTTATGTTTTTATGTTTTATTGTGTTGTTTTATCGTGATTGTACAGCTTTTTGGTCAACTGTTTTTTAAATGCGCATAAATAAATCTGACACTGACATTGACAGTTGTGTATTTTTATATGTTTTTATATGTTTTTAATATGTAATATGAATCACATGCAATAAGGTAATATGTAACATCAAATTATACATTTTTGTTTTATTTTCATACAGTTCTGATGAGCGAGAAATGCTAAAGAATGCACCCAAGTCGTGTGTTTGTGTATACTTTGTGTGTGTGTGCGTGCGTGCACAGGTGACTGGCGCAAGGCAGCCTGGCAGCTGGATAGGAGCACTGTAACCATAGCAACCCAGTACGGAGAGACCAGTGTGGAACTGGGACACCAACTCTTCAAACTGGTCCAGCTGCACTTCAACGGGTGAGTTCCCCCCTCACCTGACCTCCACTTAACCTCTCCTCTCCTCACCTGACCTAACTTCCACATCATCTGACCTGACCTCTCCTCACCTGACCTCCATCTCGCCTCACCTGACCTCCACTTGACCCCCCCCCCCCATACACATCAAACCACAGCCGCTCTCAGTGTTTAACTGTCTGTTTTAATGTATTTTTTTCCTATACCCTCCCGCCCCTCACTCCAGGCCACGGAAGACTGCCTACAGGGGGCGCTATAGTTACCTCAACGCGAACTTTGAGACACCAAAGGTTCAAGAGTGAGGGACAAATCTAGAATCTTGCCTCCCTCCAGCAATACAAAATGCAAGGGCTGCTAACTTGAAGGGTGTAGCTTCATTGTGTAATTATTATTATTATTATTATTATTATTAATAAAAATAATAATAATAATAATAATAATAATGATAATACTTTTATTTTTTTGTGTGTCTGAACAATACAGGTTTAGCCTGGCACACATATTTGACTATTGGATGTAAATACTCTACTTACATGTAATATGTATTGGCTGCAGCTGAAGAGTTTGTTTAAATTATCGATATTTCTTGACGTCTGCTAATGTCATACTTACTCATTTTCATTTGCTTTAAAAAAAAAGTGTGCATTGAGTGGGTAATTGTTTCACGAGTGACAGTGGAGTTGAATCCGATCAAAAGAAAGTCAAATTCAAACATAAACATTGACAGTCTGCCAGGATAAATGGTAAATGGATAAATAGCATGAAGATATTTTGTTGTGTATCAGGACAACATGACCTACCAGGTAATTCTTGGTAAGATTATATATTTAGGCCTATACAAGAGGATTTTGTGTCATGAAAATGATATATGTGCCTTGTTTTTATTGTATATCACTAGATTAATGAAAATCTGTATAAAGTTTGACACAGTGTTTTCACATTGGAAGAGGTTTGTCCACTGTAAGCTATGTTGGTAGCTTTGCATATGATCACCAACTTAACTTTAGTCTAAAGAAAATGTATTTATGTCCTTTGGCAGCTCCTTAATCTCCACACAAATGTGTGAGTCGCTCGCTGTGGGATGGACAGGGAAGTTGAGACGTCAGGCAACCTGTTGAGACCTGCTACATTGAAAATACAGAAGTCATTCATTGCTCCTCCACCCAGACAAATAAGATGCAAATGTCTATTGCTACTATTTCAAACACAACCCTTGTTAACCTTGAATGCGAGGTAATGTTTTTTTATACGGGATGATGTAGCACAGTCTCCAGGACATGAGCGCAAAAACTAATTATGTTAAGTTTATCAGTTTTATAAATCACGTGACTCAAACAAGTCGGCGAAACAGAAGTGCATTATTTGAGTCGGGAACCAGACGGTACGTGTGGTTTTCAAACGTTTCACTTAACTATTTAATTTAATAAAACTGATTGTAATATGGCGAGTTCACTCCTTCACGACAAGAAGTTGACTCCTATAGAAATGTGTCAAGCTGTAAACAGTGTTGTGCTAGTTAATGGAAATTTGTATTTAGCTTTGCTCGGCTGATCTGGAGGGTGGCTTGGACACAAACAGTGCGGAAATATATTCGTTACCTCTCGTTACCTCTTTAAAAGTGTATTATTTTACTTTACCGATTACTCCCTTAAACAAGTAATGCGGGTTAGTAACTTGAGTACCTAATTGAATGCCTAACTCTTTGAAATTGGTCTCTTCAAAGTTTTTTTTTTTTTTACCCCACACTGCTAACTTGTCCATCTGACAGTACTTTGTATTAGCCAATATATATATATATATATATATATATATATATATATATATATATATATATATATATATATATATATATATATATATATATATATATATTTAAAACAGTAACACTTATAATCCAATAAACCATGAATGGTCTACTGAGCAATGCACAAAAACACAAAATAAGCTGTGTTCAACATATTTAATTTAGCCTCAAGAGGCACGGCTTACTTTCCCAGCTGAAAATAATACTCCCACCACGATTCCCACATTCAAACCGGACAAAACAAAGTGATTTAAGTTTCGCGAATGGGTCAACATATAACGTTATTTTAGTTTAAAGTAACAATATATTTTCCGTACTGTTTGTGTCCAAGCCACCCTCCAGATCAGCCGAGCAAACCGTAAATTTTGTTCAATCTGGTACCGCTGCTGTGACTTTAGCTAACCTAACCAGTATGCCAACTTTACCTAGCTAACAACCATAGACATACTGTATATTGTACATATCTATGGCTAACAACTACAACCACAATGTCATTGCTAATGATAGAGCGCTTAGCAAACATTCATCACCAGTTACCGGTTTCCTCCAGAACCAAACTTATACATGTATACACCCTTAAAACGTATTTACTTTGTTATGAAACATACTCAGGTAAAAAAACTGATTTAAGTAACATTAGCAAACCCAGCATGTAGGGTTCGCTGTAACCTTCTTCCTCACGCTAATGAAATAACTTGAGGGGGCATAAAACACCCTGGTAAATACGTGCATAAACAGTAAAGATCGAGTGACCAGGGGCCTATACTACGAGGTTAAACTAATTTGATTTAACTCGAGGTTAACAAGGAAACTAGGAGTTGACAAACTCTGATTATCCAAATGGGTGTTAAAAGGTAATACAAAGGTGATTAAGATGTGTGTTAGTTAAGTCGGTGTTAACTCCATGGAGTTTGTGTGAGTTCACATGAAAGGGGTGCGGTTGGCAACTGTTGTGTATTATTTAATTAGAAGAAGTTACAACCCAATACAAAATATTGGAAGTCGAAAGCCAAAGTTTCAGAAGAGTAGGTTTTATTCAGCCTGAATAACATATGCATGCAACTACAAAGTGCAACTAAACAAATGTGAACGGCTTGCCGAGAGTAAAGTAGTAACAGTATTCTTCTCATTATATGCATGTTTCTTCAACCAATGTGTTCTATGGACACTTGTTTCATTTGTTATATAATTTAAATGAAAGGATACATAAAATAATATATCTCAGATGTGAAAACAATTATAAATAGGCTATTAAATGATAGCCTACATATGGGCTACTCCCTAAAGCACATATAAGCTGTGTGAACGCAATGACATTCTAACGATCATATCAGCTGCAACCACAGCGGAAAGCGCATTTGAGATTAGGCCTATATCTGTAGGCCTAATATTTTTTTAGTAACTGTTAAAGGGTTTTCTAGTTGGGAAATACACTTTTTGGATGCCAGCTTTGAATTGGCAAGGGCTTTATAGCCTATATTAACACTTAAGCTATATGTTGTAAAACCGAGTGTACATTTTGAATGATCTAAAGGACTGCTGACAAAAACTTTAAATTTGTGTCCACTCCAGCAGTTTTACAACGCTGTAAGCAGCGAGATGTTCCCGACTTCACGTTGTAGAGCGCTTAACATCGAGTTAACCACGAACATAAACTGCTCGGAACAGTTTAGAGATGCAGCGTAAATTGCTATGTCAACATACCTTGGATAAAACGTACCCACCTTTTATGCAATGGGTTAATCGGGAAGTTACCCTCAACGTCACAAAGTTACTCCCGAACTTACCGGGGTAAGCCATTTACCTCGCTTCGTAGTACAGGCCTCAGGAAGGAAGCAAAAAAATACACATCTGTTATGGTAAAATGGGCAAAATTACAGTAACTAGTAACGGTCCCTTTTACATTTTCAGTAGGCCAAACTGTAGTTGGTTACTCAAATGTGAATAATAATGTGTTACTTTACTAGTTACCTCTAATAGTAGTGAAATTACTGTATCTCGTTACTTTGTAACAGAATGGATGTTTGTAAAAATGCTTTGAAATGCGTTACTTCCAACACTGGCTGTAACCGTCCTAAATTTGTTATTGTAATAGCTATTTCAATTTTCTGTTGAAGTCCCTTTTGTAAACATAGCCTAATATTATTTTCAAAAACAATAAATTTATTTTGTCTGATAAATTTGATGTATTTTTACAAACATCCATTCTGTACTAAATGTGCATCCCAAATGCTACCTGACACCGGCAGGACTCCAGACTGCCTCCAATTTGGTGGCAAATGCCACCAAAAATTGGTCCACTACCAATAAAAAAAAACATTATTGGTGGCAGTGCTGCCTATTAAAATCATTAACAATATTTTACATTGATTTAATAAAAAATACTTCAAAAAAAGCTGACACCAGTTTTTGTGCCACTGCCTCTAACTGAAAAACTTAGTGGCAGAACTGCCACCAGGGTAAAATCGTAGTCTGGAGCCCTGACCAGTATTGAATAAAATATAGACATTATGTGCTAATATATTAATTTGAAATAAATGCATGCAGAATGATTAATTCTCAACTTATTTTCTTTATTTACTTTCCTAGACTTTGACATGAGATCGCTGAACGCAAGGGACTTAATGGCTGTATAACACTTGCTTTGATCACACACTTATTTAACTTGCCTTCCTAACCGAAGGATAAACAAACATACGCTCAATTGACTCTTAGAACAGGCATGAAAACCTGTTTTTCATTGTTTAATAATTGTCGAGATGGCTGAAAAGTATTTAACCCTTCCCAGTGCTGGATCAAGTGAAGTTCCACTGGAACATGAATTCAGAGAATCTCTTTCTTTTCTAAATGTCTTGTGTTTAAATGAATTTGACAAATATCAAATTGACAATGACGTTGCTTTGCAAACTGAGTCTGATTTCTACAAGGGAGCCCCACCTACATGGTTAAACTTTGCCCTAGCTGAAAGTCCAAAAACTGACACTGCAGCTGAAGTAAAGGGGCAAAATGGCTTGGTCAAAAGAGATGGCTATGAAATGTTGACTAATCTTATAAAACACCAGCAACAAGGCAGCTGGAGTGTAAATACCATCAGGCTTCAACACCAGCCTGGCAGTGGGGGGTCTACTCTAGCCATGCAAATACTCTGGGATCTGAGGAAGGAATTCAGATGTGCATTGCTTATTGATCCTGCCGCTGACAAGAAGGACATCGGAAAGCAAACCCAAAGAGAGTCCCATCTTGATTCAAAAACTATTGCCAAACAAGTGATTGAGTTATTCCATCTAGGTGACCAAGACAATCAAAACACAGTGCTCCTTCTACAGGACAATGAATACATGAAAGAAAACTTACAGGACTGCATCATCAAGGAAATCACAGAGCAAAAGCTAAGAGCTAACATTCCTGTAGTCATCATTTTAAAATGCATACGCGTTAAGTACATCACAGATGATGATGATGATGATGATGATAAGGAAAGTAATCAGGTTGATAAAATATTGGCCACAAATCTATCTGACAAAGAGAAGGGCTGCCTCGTTGCAAAATATGAACTGATAAAAAAAGATCATGGTGACGAACATCGTAGGTTTTATGGTTTTAACGTCATGCTTAACAATTTCAGTGAGGATTATGTAACTAAAAAAATCGATTCAGGGGAAGGGAAGGAAATTACTAAATACATTCAGCAAAATCAAAATGCCCAAAACACAAAACTCTTTGCATTTATTGCCCTTCTAAATGCTTATGTCCCCGGTTCCTATATCTTGAAGTCAGAATGTGAATCTTTCCTTAGCCAACAAGGAATGTATTTTAGAGACTTGCAGCCTTTTAGGGATCTTATAGTGACATACCCAAGTCCGTTGGGACAGGACAGACGTGTCCGCATGGCACATCCGGCTGTTGCACATCAGTGCGTGAAGACACTTGCTAAAGCTGGTGTAAAACGGAGCACAACAACACTAGAGTTTTTGAGGTATCTTAGCAGAAATCAGACCCAAACATCTCTTTTGCAGTTCTTTAGAGACATGCTAACAAAGAGAGAGACATTAACAGAGGGCCAGGATAAGTTTTCAAGATTGATTCTGGATATTGAGGAAAACGAAGATATACCTCAATGTGCCAACGTGCTTAAAAATGCATCTGAGACCTTCAGGTATGACCCTTTTTACCCCCAAACTCTTGCTCGATTTTACTACATAAGAATGAAAGATTTTACAAGAGCTGAGCTTTGGGCAGAAAAAGCTAAACAGAGAGTACCCACCAATTCTTTCATTGCTGACACACTTGGCCAAGTCCATAAGAACCATTTGCACAGCACGTTTAAAAACTCTAACGTCAGAGATATTTGTTTTTGGGCAGAGAAATCTATCCAGGCCTTCAAACAAGAGGAGATCCTAGCTGAAAGAGAGACACTGTCATACATGGATTCACATGATCAATACGCAACAAAAATGTCCCATGTTTTCAACAACAGGGGACTCTTTGGCTACTTTCAGGTTGCAAATACTGTCTATGACGCACTTACAAACATACACCCAAAATGGAGGCAAGTCCTAAATCACGAGATACCAGTGGAACATTTTCTGACACCTTCCGGGGACCAAAAACTCATGAAATATTCTACTTTCTTCACAAGCCTCAAAGTGAATGTTGAAAGGAAATTCTATGATTATTTTGAGAGTTACTTTACTTACTCTGCCCCCCAGAAATTGAAGGACCAACCACCATACTTCAGCAGAGAAGTAAGGGACTGCTATCTCAAGTATGCAGGTGTAGCAAGCCCAACAGATCTTCCATTTCAAACACTCAAGTATAAAATGGCGTCAACATTTCAGGGGCTGGTGTCACTGCTTAATTCAAATTCTAACATGCCAGATTTGGATAAAATTACTGATCTGTGGAAGACAATTCACACAGACAACCGCTCAGATATAAATGCTACCTGCAATTACATTTTGGCCAACATTATCCTAAGTAAAGACAAAGGGGTAAATTCAAAACACGCATCTCTTCCAGAATTAAGAGCCATTCTCCAGAGATTGATGAATGAGGTGAAGCCTGAACTGTGGACACCAGAGTTTTATCTTGTAATAATGCTGTTGTTCTGGCCAGAGGAGGTAAAAGGACCAATTGAGACCAGTGCAGTTGACCTTAACAAGTACATAGGACCCATGAAGTTGGCTTACGAGAGAAAATACAAAAAGTACCTGTATCACCGTGACCTTGTTTCTTTTTTTTATTTGGGAAAAGGTACAGGTATGCAAAGACTTGTACATAAATCGAATATAGATGAAATCCTTGAACAGTTGAGAAAAAAAAAAGAATCTGGAAAAATCAGGGGGAAAAGAGGCAGTGGGCGCATATTAAAGGAAAGTGGCATTCAGGATCTTCTTCCCCGTATCCATGGAGTGGCCAGGGAACATAGAGTATTCGCTACTGTGGCAGACCAAGAGATTGAGATATTCCCCCACAAGCAAGGCGGTGTTTGGAAGAATGGAAACATCAGTTTTTACCTCGGCTTCAATATTAGAGGTCCTGTTGCTTTTTATATAAGTTACAAAATGGAACCACAATCATTTGAATCAAAAGGAGTTCAGAGTGACCACCTCAAAAGTTCTGAAGGATTGGGTAAGGAAATGTTCGAAAAAAGCTGTCATTTTTTGAAGATTTTATGTTTTCTCCCATGAAACTGTAATTTTCTGTTACATAAGGGATTCCTCGTTGCTGCAAGGAGTGTGATCATGTCAAGGTAGGCTATGAAATTGTTAATATTTTTTTTTCAATATTTGTATGCAACAAATGGTCTGCCTAACTTGCTAACTTCGCTATAACCTGAGTTTGTGAGCTACAAGTACATTTTGGTTAGATTTATATTAGTTTTTAATCATCCTTAACATTTTACTTGTTTAGGACACTACGCACTGGCTCAAGATTGCACCATCAGTCTTCAAGAATGAAGGAGTTCAAATATACAGGTTGGTCACAGATATATTTTACAAAATGTTTTAGAGATGAAGATTATATCACACCCGCAACCAACAGTATGTTCCTGCAGTACCGGAGGCAGCAGTTTTAGAACTGCAGTCTTGGGACTGCATTAATAGGACCTTAGTTATCGCACTTAGCAAACTGGATGACTGCAGTCTTGGGACCGCATTAATAAGACCTTAGTTTTTGCACCTGGCAAATTGGATGACTGCAACTTTCTGTCTAACAACGTCTAGTTTTTAGGGTTTGTTCCACCCAAATAATACTTTATGTTCTATAGGCCTACATCAATCCGGCACATCCGGGAACTCTGGCTTTCAACGCGTCTCTTCCTCTTTTGGGGCCATAGACTTTAATGTAAAATAGCAGTAAAAAAAACAACGACTGAAAACCACCAGAATAAAATGTGTTTATAAATGACCCAAATAAACTATGTTGGGTAAATATATGTCTACGATACCTGCCATAGAACACACAAGATACATCGAAAAGATTAATTGATCCACCTTCAGTCATGTCAATTTTGTCTCCCAGTATCAAGTTGGTGCAAGAACCCCCCTCAATGGCCTCCTAATTAAGTTCAGGGAGTTCCTTAATTCATATTTCCCAATACGGTAATGCATTGAGGTCCCTTGTTAGTTGTAGCATACCCCAACGAATTATGTGAATTCGGACACTAATCGTACGTCATCTAAAGGTGTCCGCCATGCGCATAAACAAATGTTGACAGCTGAAGTTACACATTGTAACCAAATAACACACAATGCATTGCGGGCTAGTTTTAATAATGCTTTTTTTACTGTTACTTAACCAGGTAAGTCCAACTGAGAACAAGTTCTCTTTTGCAGTGGTGACCTGGCCCCGTAGGGAGAAACTGACCAACTCCAGTTCTATGCCAGTGCCTTTGGTCAGGACACTGACGGGAACATTAGCCCTAACATGTTTTTATGGTGGTGGGAGTAATATCCATATCCGGCGTATACCCATTCAAACACGGCGAGAGCATGCAAACTCTACACAGAAAGGACCTGGATCGGCCGGTGTTCAAACCCAGGACCTTCTGTGAGGCATCAGTGCTAACCACTGAGCCACCCTATTGCCAAATGTAGGGAGCATCTTCGGTCACTAGATATTACAGAAGTGCACTGGGCCACAACCTACCTGTTGCTTCGTTAAGCTTCTACCTAATGACCTTTTTGTGGCGACTACCACGACAGAGGTTAGTTACTTCTCCCGGTATACGTCTTGCATACGGCACCCTTGGCACTGGGCCACGAGCTACCACAGCCCCCAGAGATTGGTTAATTCTCTGGGTACTTCTAGGTTTGTAGCCTGTAAGGAGACAAAAGGTTTTGAGAATGAGTTCCTCTTTGTATAGATGGAAACAGCAGGCCAGCATAATTGAGAGACTGAGCAACCAATACTTTACCTCCCACAGTATTTTACCTGTAACCTTTGTCAATGTTGGAAGTTATTTAAAAAAAAAATTTTTCCAGCAAATTGTTTTATTGACCTTAACATGTTTTTTAATGTTTACTGTTTTTTCTAATTGCTTACATATTAAAAGTGATTCTTCAGGCACAATCATTGAAACAATTAACACTTGAACTAGCCAATGCATTTACCAAGTGTGCTTTTCCAAGAGATGAAGTTTTGCTGGTTTGGTGTAAGGTTTTGTGGTTAGTGTGTAGAGTTTCAATGATAGTGCCTAAGCAATCAGAAAAAACGTATACATATTGTAGCCCATATCCCAGTTAATAATCTAGATACATCTGTAGCATAACAATCTGAAAGTTGCTTGAGCCAGTGCCCTTCAAAATGTCAACGCACATCCTTGCGTAGGAACATTGTAGGCATCCCAAGATCTCACTTTTGCAGACATTTATCGGTTGGAAATGGTAGGTGTATTTTAGGTATATTTACTAGTAAATACTTTAACTTTTTTATGAATCTTGAAATGTATTTTGTTGTCTTTTTGTATTGTTGTCAGGCACACAACTTGTAAAGGGCTTTATGAGTGCAAAGTCTCTGGACTACGGTGGGTTTGTAAAAGCGATGTGGTACTTCGATATCACTTCAGTAACTGGGAACCCTATTGTACGGTTCTGGGTGCCATGCAGTACACGCAATGTGGTCCATTACTGGACATCGTCATGGAGACCGGTGTACTTGAAGAGATTCATTTACCACACTTTGGCTGTTTGGGTAAGTCAAAATATGTTACATTCTGCCCAGTACTATTGAAGAATTCTGCCGTGTCAAAACCGCTTTTGTGAATTGAAATGTGATCGATGAAGGTGTTACATTTTTCTATGAGCCCTATAACCGTTCAATTAGCCCTATAAGAACATCTTCTTGGTTCACCACATTTCTTGTATATTTCTGAATAAAACGGTGTCGTCTTGTCTTTTTAGTGAAGGATATTTCCTTTAAGGACGGTGTTAGAGTGCTTCACGTGGAGGAGAGTGGAATGTCTGTGGAGAAGGTACAAGAGGTCACCCGTTTTCACGCAAAGCTTCTCCATCCGACCTTCTCACCTAAAGGTGTTCTCATCAGGTCTGGCTTTCCATTCAAAGTACACTGTGACCTGATGGTCTACCTGTCAAAGACTGATTACCTCAGCCTGAGAATATACCTGATTCCAAGTGATCCTGCACTTGTTGAGGTGAGCAATTGCTAATAGTTGGTTAGCAAATGTTATTAGATAGTTTTAATTAATAGAACAGGAAGCACAATATTTCCTAATATGTAAAGGTGCGTAGTGGAAAAAAAAATTTTAAGAACAAAAACGGAAATTCGAGGTTTTGATTCAAGCAATAGCTTTATTTACTTCTGCAGAAGGATTGGCCCACACAAAGCATAAGGGTTTGTCAAATGAGTCGATGAGAGAGACAGTCTCTCTCATCTCCCTCATATCAGGCTTTCTGAGTGCTATCTGTTTGACCTATGCAGGATGTTCCTTTCTTGTAGCTAAAGGTGAGGGTAGTGATAACCACTCTCAGTGCTCCTTGGTCTCCCGCTCTCCGATTTTCACTCCCTTCTAGCAAAGCTAGGTCACACATTCAGAAAGCAACCAACATTTTTCCGTTACTTAAGCAAGTCAATTTAATTTATAAAGAACCTTTAAAAACCAGGGTTACAACGTGCTGTACAATGTAAAAACATGAAAAGTAAAAACAATATAACTGCAAACAGTGATAGCGGTGGCCAGCTATGAAAAAATTATCACAGGAAAAAAATAACATTAAGAAAAAAGGAAAAAAAAAAGAAAGGAAAATTGCAGAAAACAAAAGAAAGACAGAAAGAAAGAGAAAAAAGGACAGATCTGGTAGGAATGGTCGTAGAACTCTCAGCAATTGGAGGAGGTTGCACACCCACCAACCTACATAACCTTCAGTAATCTAGATGGCAAAATTAGACCTCTGACCTTTTTCACAGGCACACCATACACAGTCACGGTGTCGCATCTAACAAAAGTACAAACCGACATCTCCGTTTACAACACTTCATAACTCTTTACATAAACATGATAAAAACATAACAAGGAAGCATAAACATGATAACAAGTAAGAGCGCTGTCAACAACAATAAAAGGAGTTACTCGCCAGGCACGCTGGGAGTTACACCCGACGCTACATTACATCATGTTTCTTCAAGTACAAAGATGTCTGCCTTACGCGGTTGTGACCCTCAGCTCCAAAATACATTTTGTAATCCAGCTATGAACAAAACCAAGAACGTATAAACCTCTCTTTGTATTATATGACAAATATCTGCTTTGCAATGTCGATTTGACACCTCGTCCCATAATCGTAAATAAAGGCTACAGATTTACACAGTAACATCGCTACTGCTGAAATCTCTCACAACAAAAGTCGCATTGTAGCAGCTTACCACATTGCTCTGCATCTTTTGGTAATAGCAATGATAGCGTGACAATGTTTGAATGAGTTTACTCAACAAGACGCAACAACAGTCACGGTTGCAAGAAGATTCCCGCCCACTGCCACATGAGGGCGCATCCGACACTGTGTCCACTGCTATGTGAGGAAAGAGAAACTACTAGTGGCTTTAAAACAAATTGCATTAACGCGTTAAAAGAAATATGAGCTAACGCGCTAATACTTGCTACTACTGCTTAATAACTTAGAGAAATGCATTTTGGTGCAGTGTGAGCTCAATTATGACTGTATCGCCAAGCTTGGTTTTGTGTGTAAAGTAGACCATCTGAGGATGATATACAGCGATTTTGAGTTAATAAGGTTTTATGGTTTCGGAGGAGTTAGTTCAAATCCAACCAATAAACGACTAAACTTGGCTATTTATTAAAAAGGCAGTTTTCAAGTTAGATTTTTTAAAACTTTAAATCGTGATGTAAATCATTATACAAATATTGTATAGAAGTATGATATAAATTGGTCCAATATTGAAGCAGTTAAAAATTTTAATGTACAGTACTGTTTACAGTAATACATTTTAATGCACTGTGAGCTCAGTTTCTAATGTATCAACACGCTGGGTTTTGTTTTGAAAGTAGACCATTTGAGGATGATATATAGCGATTTTGGTGTAATTTGGTTGTACGGTCTTGGAGGAGTTGTTTCAAAAAGTTCAAGTGTCAAAGTGTCAAATCCAACCAAAAAACTACTAAACTCAGATATTTATAAAAATTTTATTTTAGAGAAAGAGTTCTGAAATTTTAAGTGCTTCATGATATCGGTCTTTGGATTTGTTTCTATTTTCTGAACGTAGATTGTTTTATGAACCAGTGAGATATGACAAAGTGAATGTACAGTAGTGTTTAAAGTAATATATTTTGATTTGCTGTGGACTCAGTTTTTGAGAAATCAAGAAGATATTAAATACAGTTAATGTTGAGAGTCGAAAGATGATATCCTGAAACTTTGATTTGATTTGTATTTACGATTTTGGACACTTTGAGTAGACCACCAGTTTTAGAAAAAACAGATTGATGAACTTCATAATTTGTAATGGGTGCCAGGATATGAAAGTTGTATCTCACTGCAAGGGACAAGTTCTGAAATTTTCAGAGCTGTAACCCTAACGGTCTATTTTTAATGATTTTTTTTTTAAACATTTGGAAAATTGAACTGCTGCTATAGCGCCACCAACAGGAACAATGAGACGGCATGGCATGGGTTGTAGTTTAGAGGACCTGTACATGTGTGCCAAATTTGGTGCATTTTTAACCATGGGAAGTAGGATATTTGGGGGAATAATAATAATAATAATAATAATAATAAATATAACTGCAAGCAGTGTAAGCGGTGGCCTGCTATGAAAAAATTATTTCAGGAAAAAAAGAACAATATGAAAAAAATAAACAAAAAGATTCAAAAATTGCAGAAAAAAAAGAGAAAAAAGGACAAATCCGGTAGGAATGCT
>JAPMUY010002742.1:222500-232716 GCA_026901105.3 Galaxias olidus | reverse complement strand
TGCTATGTTTTTCAGAGAAGGTACCTGTGGTCAGTGATCTGTCTGAGAGTGAGGAAGAAGATGAGGTCGCACCACAAAAAAAGGCACGTGTGTCGCCTTCAGGGTCATCAGGTATGGGCCACACATTTCTCATTGTCATCATCCATCAGCCCATGTCTCAGGTTTCCTTTGTGCTTGCAATTGATGTAATGAATGTTAGAATGATTCAACCCATCTCATTCTCCATAAACATTGTCTACTTTACTGATGGGCCTTTTGGTTTGTGAATGCAGTTAACATTAGTTTTTTGGGCATGCATTTGTTTTTCAGAAAGTAGATGTCTGTCCACGTGTACATCTGTTAGTGACGATGAGGTGGCTCCAAAGAAGAAGATTTCAGAGTCGCCAGGTATCAACCACATTTCTCTCCATATTTGGTCATCTTTATGTCCATGTCCAGAAAACATGGTTAGTGTCCTTTAAGCAAGGCAATAGAGTTCACAAAATGCTTAAAGCGTTTACATCTTAGATGTTTTGGTTATGTATTTATAATGTTGGAGACCTGTATGTTCTTGGAATATTGTTCAGCTTTTTGGGTCATCACTCTAACTAGAACGTAACTTAATTGAGAAGTAATGGAACATTTAACACTGTCTTTATTTAGGGTCCTCAAAGACAAACAAGCGGAAGTGGACCAGTGAGGAAATCCATGCAGTGGAACGGAAACTCGTGAGCTGTATAAAGTCTGGGAGGGTACCGGGGAAAGCAGAGTGTGTTGCATGTAAGGAGTCAGCTCCAGAGACATTGAAAGAGAGAAATTGGAAAGCAATTAAATTCTATGTGAAGAATCGCATTACTGCTTACCAGCGTGAAAATAAGAAAAAAATTGTAAGATAAGGCGAGATATGCAGACCTTTTTTATTTGTTTTGTTTTCCTTAACAAAATTCTGATGAGGCAAAGGCATACTCCTTTTTTAGTTAAAATAAATGGATGCCCATTTGTTAATTGCGCATAATTTCATTAATCTGATGTTTAATACATACATATGTGTGTGTATATATGTATATATTTATACAAACAATATGTTTGAAGTGTGGAGCATCACACCAAGTATAGTAAAGCTAAAAAACCATGTAGGTCAAACCTGTTGCCTTTGGGTGTACGTATCAGTGATGTGCTCTTGTAATACCTTGCGTTTCATCTTACAAAATGTGCTTATTCTTCATGCTAGTAAGAGAATCTGAAGTCTTGTTTTACTTAATAACCAAATTCTGATTTAAGCTGGCATGCTCCTTTTTGGATGGATAGTTATATTTCCTCAATGTGTTAATAACATGTGATTTGATTCTCAATCTGATTTATTCAGTTTATTATATATACATAGCATATTAATACAGAAGATGTTTGAAGTGTGTAGCATCGCACCAAGTTTAGTAAAGCTGAAGACAGGTCAAACTTCAGTTGGCAGGCCTGCAACCTGTGGGTGAAGCATGGAGGTTGGTGCATGTTTGGGTAGAGGGCACTGGGTGTACGCGCTTGCAAGGTATCGGTGATGTGCTCTTTTAGTACCTTTCATGTCATCTTAATAACAACATTATTTTTTATTTTGTTTGTTTGATGGATGTCAAGTGTCCTCAGTGTTTAATTTGATTCTTTTAACCAGATGTTTATTACATATAATTAGCATTTATATACAAAATGTTGTAAGTGTGCAGCATCACACCAAGTAATGAAATACTAAAAGGCCTTGGAGGCCAATCCTGTTTCACAGGTTGTATAACTTTGCAAGGGATGTGCTCGTGAAAGTACCTTGCATTTCTGCTTACCAAGCTTTCTTATTTCATGCTTGTAAGAGAATATGGAATCTTTTTTTCTTAACCAATGTCGGATGTAAGCTGGCGTGGTCCATATAAAAAAATATATTTTTTATGGATGTTTGTGTTAATTACGCATAATTTGATTGTCAAGCTGATGATTATATACACAAGATGTTTTGAAGTGTGCAGCATCACACTAAGTTAAGCAAAGCTAAAAGACTTTGCAAGTCAAACTTGCTTGAATTTGGAAACCTTTTTCAATTTACTGCAGCCTTTGAATGGAGTATGGAGGTTAGTGTGTGTTCAAGTCGATGTCACAGGATGTACGCCGTTGCAAGGCATCAGTGATGTGCTCTTTTAGTACCTTTCATGTCATCTTAATAACAAAATTCTGTTTTATTTTGTTTGTTTGATGGATGTTAAGTGTCCTCAATGTTTAATTAGATTTTCTTAACCAGATGTTTATTACATATAATTAGCATTTATATAGAATATGTTTTAAGTGTGCAGCATCACACCAAGTAATGAAACACTAAAAGGCCTTGGAGGCCAATCCTGTTTCACAGGTTGTATACCTTTGCAATGGATGTGCTCTTGAAAGTACCTTGCATTTCTGCTTACCAAGTTTTCTTATTTTTCATGCTTGTAAGAGAATATGAAATCTTTTTTTTCTCAACCAATGTCGAATGTAAGCTGGCGTGGTCCTTTTCTAAAAAAAAAAAAGTTTTTTATGGATTTTACACAATTTTTCTGAATATTTGTGTTAATTACGCATAATTTGATTGTCAAGCTGATGATTATATACACACAAGATGTTTTGAAGTGTGCAGCATCACACTAAGTTAAGCAAAGCCAAAAGACTTTGCAAGTCAAAATTGTTAGAATTTGGAAACCTTTTTTCAATTTACTGCAGCCTTTGAATGGAGCATGTAGGTTAGTGTGTGTTCAAGGCGAGGTCACAGGATGTACGCCGTTGCAAGGTATCAGGGATGTGCTCTTATAGTATGTCAGCTTACTTGAGTGAAAGAGAAAAGTAGAATCTAAAGTATTTTTGTTTTCATTAATAAGCTAATTCTTATTGAATGAGAACTGGCATGCTCCTTTTTTTGTTTTGTTTGATAGATGGAAAGTGTCCTCAATGTTTGTGTTAATTACACATAATTCTCCTAACCTGATGTTAATTACATGTACACATGGCATATATGTTATGTTTGAAGTGTGCAGCGTCACATTAAGTTTTAGAAAGCTAAACAACCTTGTAGGCCAAACTTGTTTGAGTTAGCAGACTTTTTTTTTTTAAGTTGATTGCAGCCTGTGAAGTGAAGCATGGAAGTTTGGCGTGTTTGGGTAGAGGTCACAGGATGTATGCCCTTGCAAGGTATCAGTGATGTGCTCTTATAGCATCTGCTCGTTTTATTAGATACATTTTAATAAATGTGAGAATTTGCAACGTTTGTTCTCAAATGAGTCTTCTATTTTACATTAAATAGACTCAAACATGTCCAGCCGGTTACAAAGTGAAGCAATTTATTTAAATGAAAGATCAAAAAAAGAGGAAGCTTGATCCCAACTAGTAGCCGAATACACAGGGATGCCACATCTGTATGCTAATATGCATTACAATGGGTCCCAATAAGGGTAGTTGACCTGACGCGGTCCCCAATAGCATGTGAAATGTCAGGTTTAGTTAATATTATGAAATCTTGATATTGCAAGTCATTTATGAAATCATAATGATAAAAGCAACTTGTATCAATTTCTATCTTGTATGTAGGCCATTTAGAAAGTGGTGTCCCTAAAAGGCACCCTCCTGTCATGTGTCCTCATCATGTAGCAAAAACCCGTATGTGTGTGTGTGTGTGTGTGTGTGTGTGTGGAGTGTGGGTGACCCCAGGTAGCATTGATCCACACTGTCTCTCAAGACAGAAGCACACACAAAAACACACACGCACACACACACACACATACACACACACACACACACACACACACACAAATACACGTACACATACACATCGAATAACACACCTACATACACAAAATAACACACACAAACACACAGAGAATAACACATACCTACACAGAATAACACACACACACAAAGAGAATGACACACAGAGAATACCACACACACACACACACACACACACACACACACATAGAGAATAACACACTTACCTACACAAAATAACACACACACACACACACACACACACACACACACACAGAGAGAGAGAGAACAAGACAAATATGAACGTTACTGTAACGATATAATGATGAGAGTGAGAGAGAGAGATAGACGAGTGGAGAGAGAGAGAGACAGAGAGAGAGGAAGAGGGGAGAGAGAGAGAGACAGAGAGAGAGGAAGAGGGGGTGATCCCCATGTGGTTCTTTGCGGGGTAAGGGGGTGGGGGGGGGTGGGTTGGGGTCCAGCCTTCCTTTGGGATCCTGTTGCTGATTCACATGTAACACGAGACCCCGGGCTGTCACAGACACACACACTACACTGTTTGTGTTAGATGTGCGTCTGTGCTTTTTAGGGAACAGGGATTTGTTTCAATCAGGGATTTTGATTTGGGTTCTAAACAGTGCAGAAAAAACACATTTCTAAATGGTCCGTAAATTAAACATAAATTATGATTTGATTGAAGAGAAATTAAAAAAAAGATTGAATGACATTAATTTGTTTTAATGCTGTAGTTAGTGAGTTATATGTGCTTATGTATTTGTGCTTTTTCATGTGGTAGTTATTTTGTCTGTGCAGAGAGCAATAGATGTCTCAAAGTCTCAAAGTGTCTGTTCTGTCACGCACACACACACACACACACACACACACACACACACACACACACACACACACACACATTCAAACACTCACACACCTTCAAATACACACTCACACGCACACCATCACACACACACACACACACACACACACCTTCACATAAACACACACCTTCACATACACACACACCTACACTCTCTCACTCACACCATCACACACACACACACACACACACACACACACACACACACACACTCACACACACACACACACACACACACACACACACACAAACCTTCACATACACACACACCTTCACATACACACACACCTACACACAGACACACACACGTACCGACACAAACTCTCACACACACCCCAGGTCATAACGCTGATTCCTTGACTGGTGACCTTTCTGTCAGGCGAGTGGTTCATGGATCAGCAGCCGCCTCTTTCCCTCTCCCTCTCCCTCTCTCTCCCTCTCGCTCTCTCTCTCTCGCCCTCTTGCTCCCTCTCGCTCTCTCTCACTCCCTCTCGCTCTGTCTCGCTCTCTCCCTCTCCCTCTCTCTCGCTCCCTCTCTCTCCCTCTCCCTCTCTCTCGCTCCCTCTCTCTCTCTCTCCCTCTCTCTCTCCTCCTCGCTCTCCCTCTCCCTCTCTCTCGCTCCCTCTCTCTCTCTCTCCCTCTCTCTCTCCTCCTTCGCTCTCCCTCTCCCTCTCTCTCGCTCCCCTCTCTCTCCCTCTCCCTCTCTCTCGCTCCCTCTCTCTCTCTCTCCCTCTCTCTCTCTCTCTCTCTCTCTCTCCTCCTCTCCCTCTCACTTGTTTCCCTCTCAGCTCAAATCTCAGCAATTAAATTTGACGTGTAGCATCAATAATCTAATTTATTTTCTACTTCTCTCTGCTCGCCCCCCCCCCCCACACACACACACTCAAACTCAAACACACACACCCACACACACACATATAAACTCAAACACACACACACACACACACACACACAGAAGGGCAAACATGTTCTCTTATTCTCTTATCTGCAGGAGAGTATGAAACGCGTGCCACTCAATAAAACCAATTTTTCGCGCTATCGATCACAGCGCTCCTCAGCGGGCATCACTATGGCGACAGAACGGCGTTAAGTGACGAGGTAAATGTTAAGAGTCATGTTGGCTCTGGAAAAATCAGCGGGGGGCGGGGGGGGGGGGTTAGGGGGAGTCAGTGATACACACACACCTGATCTGCTCAGTATTCATTGGCGTGTGTGTGTGTGTGTGTGTGTGTGTGTGTGTGTGTGTGTGTGTGTGTGTGTGTGTGTGTGAGAGAGGCTAGTGAAAGCTGAGGGCCTGAGACCTCGGCAGGTGACAGCCTCAACCTTCTCCACTCCACTGGTGGAGATCAATGTCCTTGGTCCCTGGCTAACTCCCTCTCTACTCCCCTCATTTCCTCCCCCCTCCCTCCCTCCCTCCCTTCCCCTCCCTCCCTTTCCATCGACCAGCATAGAAGTTGTTTACTTGAATAGAGAGCTAATGCTAACACTCCACTGTGATTAGCTAATTGCTCATGCTAACCCTCTGTGGTTAGCAAACTGCTCATTCTAAGCCTCCTCAGTGATGAGCTAACTGCTCATGCTAACACTCTTATGTGATTAGCTAACTGCTCATGCTAACACTCTTCTGTGATTAGCTAACTGCTCATGCTAACACTCTTCTGTGATTAGCTAACTGCTCATGCTAACACTCTTCTGTGATTAGATAACTGCTCATGCTAACACTCTTATGTGATTAGCTAACTGCTAATACTATTAAATTGCCTTGATTTTGCTCATCATTAATGCTAACCATTCAACAGGTTCCTGGTATTGTTCAGGGCTACGCTGAAAGCTAACTGCTAATCAGCAGTGCTAATTTAATTTGCTCGTGTCCCATCTTTGTATTTATTTTATCTCCCTCCCTCACTGCACTCTCCCCCATGGCTAGCTAGCGTTAGCAGCCATTAGCACCCCACTGGCAAATGACTAGCGTTAGCAGGCATTCCCAGCCAATTAGCTCTGCATGTTCCACCAAGAGCCCCACGCGGACCCTCCCTCCCTCCCTCTATCCCTCCTTGCCGCCATTCCTCCCCTACCCTCTCCCTTTCCCCCTCCCTCTTTTCCTCCTTGACTCCATCCCTCCCCTACCCTCTCCCTCCATCCCTCCCTCCCTCTATCCCTCCTTGCCTCCACCCTTCTCTACCCTCTCCCTACCTCCCTCCCTCTATCCCTCCCTTGCCCACTCCCTCTCTCCCTCTCTCCCTCCCTCCCTCCCTCCCTCCCTCCCTCCCTCTATCCCTCACAAACACAAACACACAAAAATCCACTGATTTAATCAAACAGACACAAACACACTCATGTTATCACTCGCGTCTTGCTGTGAGGATGAATCCTGTATGAGGTTAGGGTTAGGTTTAGGGTTAGGGTAAGGTCAGAGGTGAGTTTGTCTTGCTGTGAGGATGAATCCTGCATGAGGTTAGGGTTAGGGTTAGGGTTAGGTCAGAGGTGAGTTTGTCTTGCTGTGAGGATGAATCCTGCATGGGGTTAGGGTTAGGGTTAGGTAAGAGGTGAGTTTGTCTTTTGCTGTGAGGATGAATCCTGCTGATCCAGCTAAAACAAACAACAGTGAATAATCAATAGGGATCCAGATCACCTCTGATTGGCACGACACACCTGAGTGACTGACAGCTGCATGTAAGAGCCTCTAGTTACAGAGTGAGACAGGCAGGGTGAGGCAGAGTGAAGGAGAGTGAGACCGTGTGTGTGTGTGTGTGTGTGTGTGTGTGAGAGAGAGAGAGAGAGAGAGAGAGAGAGAGAGAGAGAGAGAGAGAGAGAGAGAGAGAGAGAGAGAGAGAGAGCAGGCTGGCATAAAGAGCCTGTCTCTAGGTAACAGTAGTGTACACACCTGTGTAGCACGTCCGTGTGGGTAACCGTGTCATGCTGGCCCTTTAACCTCTGACCCTAACCCTGGACCTGAGCTTTATGAAGCTTTAAGATTCACCCTCCCTCCCCTCTCAAGATAATATAATGTGGTTAATGGCTCCCCGCCCTTCCATCTCTCTCTCCCTCCCTCCCTCCCTCTATCCCTCCATCTCTCTCTCCCTCCCTCACTCCATCTCTCTCCCCCTCCCTCCCTCCCTACCTCCCTTGCTCCATTTCTATTCCTCCCTCCCTCCCTCCATCTCTCTATCTCTCTCCCTTCCTCCCTCCCTCCATCTCTCTATCTCTCCCCCTCGCTCCCTGCCTCCCTCTCTCCCTCCTTCTGTATCTCTCTCCCTCCCTCCATCTCTCCCTCTCCCTCCCTCCCTTGCTCCATCTCTGTCGCTCGGTCTTTCTCTCTCCCTCCTTTGTTCTATCTTTCTCTCCCTCCCTCCCTCCCTCCCTCAATCTCTCTCTCTCTCTCCCTCCATCTCTCCCTCCCTCCCTCCCTCTCCTTCTCTCTCTCTCAACTCTCTCTCTCCCTCCCTCACTCCCTCCCTCCATCTCTCTCTCTCCCTTCCTCCCTCCCTCAATCTCTCTCGTTCTCCCTCCCTCCATAGGCAACAACTACAAACGCAAAGCAACGACCAACGCAATGTATAAAGCCGACGCAAAACCTGAGCACCAGCCAACGCCAAACGCAGAGCCAGGTGCATAGTTCTGTCATTAATGGAGCCCCATACTAAAGCGAACAGCGGATAGATTTCTACAAGAAGTTATCATCTTGATGCCTCTGTCACTTTGGCTCACAGTGTGAACACAGTTCTTAGCTCTGCCTTGTGTGTGTGTGTGTGTGTGTGTGTGTGTGTGTGTGTGTGTGTGTGTGTGTGTGAGTGTGTTTGTGTCACACTTCATAATAACCCCCCTATCGCATCACCATCGCCATGACGCCTGGGCTGCTGCCATTTCCAGCGCTCCGCGTCAATCTGTCACGTAGCAAATATACATCCCCATCATCCATCACAGACTGCTGCTCTCACACACACACACACACATACACACACAGGATGACTCTCACACGCATAGACACGCACAGAGGCACCCAAACACACACACAGACACACACACAGATTCTCACACACACAGGCATGCACAGAGGCACACAAACACACACACACACACACACACACACAGACTCTCACACACACAGGCACGCACACACACAAAGACACACACAAACAGAGACATGCATTAAGAAATATACACAGAAAGACATGCACAGACACACACACAGAGAGAGACATGCACACACACACACACCACACACACACACACACATACACACACACAAATGCACAGACACACTCACAGAGAAAGGGAAATGCACAAAGATACACAAACCCTCACACAGAGACATGCAGAGACACACACACGGAGACATGCAGAGACACACACACACACACACACACACACAGAGAGACATGCAGAGACACACACACACACACACACACACACACACAGAGAGAGAGAGACATGCAGAGACACACAGACAGCCTGTAATTCATTTGGCAGCCAGAGCTAAGTGAGAAAAAGAGTGGAGCGAGATGGAGAGAGGTGGAGAGAGAGAAAGAGTGGAGGAGGAGGGGAGGGGGGGGGGTCGTGTTCATCCCCTCTATTACCGCCTTGAGCTGTCAAAGGTTCCCATTTGTGTGCAGGGGTACGTCTAAGTGCGGCACTCTCATCAGAGCTTCCTGTTGCGTTGGCCCCGCTTCCTGTGACAGGCGCAGATGTGGTGTGCTGTTCTATAACAGCTGCCCTATGGGGGTGGAGCTAGTTTAACAGCTGCCCTATGGGGGTGGAGCTAGTTTAACAGCTGCCCTATGGGGTGGAGCTAGTTTACACAGCTGACCTATGGGGGTGGAGCTAGTTTAACAGCTGACCTATGGGGGTGGAGCTAGTTTAAACGCTGGGCTATGGGGGTGGAGCTAGTATAACTGCTAACCTATGGGGGTGGAGCTAGTTTAACAGCCGACCTATGGGGGTGGAGCTAGTATAACAAGGTGTTGGGGTTTCATTCCAGCCCCTTAATCAATCTGGGGTCCACCTGGAAAGACGTACACACACACACACACACACACACACACGCACACGCAAGCACGCACTCACACACACACACACACACACACACACAAACTCACTCATACACACACACACACACTCACACATACACACACACACACTCTCACTCATACACACACTCACACTCACACACACTCACACACACACACACACACACACACACACACACACACACACTCATACACACACACACACACTAGAGTAGGCTCTCTAAAACAGCTCATTAGGCCTTAGAGCAGACTGGAGACATGAAGGTGCTACTAAGGTATGTGTGTGTGTGTGTGTGTGTGTGTGTGTGTGTGTGTGTGTGTGTGTGTGTGTGTGTGTGTGTGTGTGTGTGTGTGTGTGTTAGAGAGAGAGAGCTGATCTTCATACAACGTGGCCTGTAGCTCTTTTAGCTCCGTGCAGACGACACTAAAACAAGTGCCCTCTGACACGCACACACACGCACAATCGTAAATCACACAAACACACACACACGGAAAAAAGCACTCACAATCATAAACCACACACACACACACACACACACACACCTGCTATGTGTTGTGATCAGGT
>JAPMUY010002742.1:215000-217500 GCA_026901105.3 Galaxias olidus | reverse complement strand
CAGATCCGCCGCGCAACTTTCTCAACTCTTCACCCTCGCGGAAAAAAGAAAGGTCAGACTGTTCCGAATGCAGCGTGCAAATAATACGTTTACAGTTTATTATTAATATTATTATTTATAATAATTACGAGATAAATACAGGATATTATACCAATAATAATAATGATAGTAAGCACAATAATTGCCCTAAAAAATAGAGAATTGTTTCAAATATGTTAAATACATTTAAAATAATGCAGTTATTGCCTGATCAAGCCTACGGTTTTTCAAATTGCATTTGTAAAAGAAAAAAGTCACCCTATGTCACTGTTTGCGTCCGATATTGTCAGAAAAGGCTACAGTCTTGCCAAAGGCCGTTTTCCGTCCGTTGGAGTTGAAGTGCCTGTGGTACTGTCTGTGTGTCGTTCAAATGTGTTTGACTGAACGCCTCGGCTTGAACTGGTGCAGAGCGCCCTCTAGCGGGCTCCCGATCAAGATCAGCCCCTGTGTGGCCTTCCGTTGCTGCAGCCGTTTACACGGTGTCGACGCAACAATGTTCAGTGTTTTCTTTTTGTTTGTTTGTTTAGTTTCCAAAATAATCCCCTTTGGCCTGCCATCCAAGTATAATTAAAAATGGATGCATTAATTGTACAGAAAGATTCTAGAGTGAATTGGACTGATGTCGTCTTGATCTGTTTTCTGACTTAGTTTGTGGAATGTATTTATTAGGATAACATTATATTATAATTACAAAAACCGAGGTTTGGAAAAAAAACGTAAAAAAATTGGTAAAAGTCAATTTAATTAACTCATGCTTAGGTCTGAATTTGAATTTACTTTTGTCTTCAGTTGGGCATTAAAAAAATTCCGTGCGGTTTACATCCTTCGTTTGATTTTTTTTTTCCTGTCCATGGCTTTTAGTTTGCTTTCTTTTACAAAGAGGTACCTTGATTTCTATCGGCCTCATCCAATAAAGTTTGTAAGTCGACCTATTCGACACTTTGTGCGTATAAAACATATGTTCCTTCAAACTGAATTAACAATCATTTTTAAAACCCACAATTAGACAAACCAATTTTGGTTGACAGGTCAAACCAGTAAGTTAATTCAAATTCACTTTGAAGACATGTTAGGCCACACCACAATGTATTTAAAATATAAGAGCGATTACAAGATAAAATGTGCGTATACCTACTCCATTGATTACAGCGTAATTTCCTTCTAATCATATTTTTTATCTTACTGTAATTTACATTTGCACTCAACATTGAGCTATTTACAATATTTGTCTTATACAGTTAAATGGATAGAATTTTTTTTTTTTAAATAACACGCAGATTCACGCTCAAACACAAACAAAAAAAGTGTCAGAAGTATGTATGTATGTATTGTGTTTCATTTATTTTTTCAAGACAGCTTTTCCTGCCGTATGTGTTTTGTAATGACTCGGGTCACGGTATTGCACCTTGTGACCCCCTCGTATCCCTCCTCTCTGTTTCAGATTTATTATAAAGCTATTAGGGATATTGGAGTAGGGGAGGAGCTGCTGGTCTGCATGAAGGCCGGAATGTGCCCGGAGGGATCGATGGCACCGAATCTAGAAGGTAAGACGAATGCGCGCGATTAGCACATATTTTAAACAAAGTACAAACATCCTGCGCCGTCGCGCGCCGGCCAAGTCTAAAGCCGCGAAGCTGAGCGGAGGACACTAACCCTCTAAGTAACACAGAAAATATCCCAGTACTGATTAAACTGAGGCTTATGTTAGTGAACAGCTCATATCCGAAAGGTTTTTCAAATTTATGAAAGACAAGAAGGAAAAAATGAATCAGACAGTATGTGCTCGAAATCACATATGAATTAGGCCTATGATTATTTTAGTAATCTATAGGAGCGTATACGTTTGGTTAAAGTGCCATCGGTAAAAACATTACTGAACAACGTTTTAAATAAAATAAATTGACTTTTGACATCTTGTTAAAGTGTAGGGCACACAGTGTGCAGTATTTACATATCTAAAGGCAGCATCGAAGTATAACAAAAAAAGGCGACAGTCCATATTTCTTGTTTTGACTAAATGTTTTAGGTCTGGTTGTTGGCTATGCTTCGTATCCCGCCAATTGCTCGTGCCTCAGCCTATGTTATGTTTTTAAATGAAATCCCTCTCGACCTTTTTCCCTTTGGGTCGACATGGTAACCAGAAACCCAAAACACTGCTGCCCTCGCCCGTCTTATTAGAATCACATGTAGATAATTAAGAACGGCCAAAGCGCTATCTATCTCCTGTGTACCGCACCGACCCGATCAAGGTTATCATCGTTAGCTTCAGCTCCTCCGACAAGCCCACATCTTGGTCTTGTTGCCAAATAGTGGGGTTGTCAGGTAACATTGTTTGGGTAGGTTCCCCTGTGATTCTGGGAAGGGGGAGAGAAAGCACCCCTCTGCCTCTTCCTTTTACCTCCATCACTGCTGCCTGTCCCAGACTATCACAGTGATGGACAGTGAGCAGTATCCTGGACAG
>JAPMUY010002742.1:202500-210000 GCA_026901105.3 Galaxias olidus | reverse complement strand
AGTACTATGTACATTTTAACGTGGTTGGGGTAGGAGTAACAAGTACTATGTACATTTTAACGTGGTTGGGGTAGGGTAACAAGTACTATGGACATTTTAACGTGGTTGGGGTAGGGTAACAAGTACTATGTACATTTTAACGTGGTTGGGGTAGGGTAACAAGTACTATGTACATTTTAACGTGGTTGGGGTAGGAGTAAGGATTAGAAGTTATTGTAAGGCTGGCTGGGTGGTAAGTGTTCTTTAAATCGGGCAGATGGCGTTGCTGAGCAGGGTTAGGGTTCAAACTCCAGCCCCTCATTTCTCTTATGACTGGAAACTAATGAATGCAGAACTATACAACATTAAACTAATAAATGCAGAACTATACAACACGTTAGACCACTAAACTAACCTTAAACTAATGAATTTAGAACTATACAACAAGTTAGACCTCTAAACTAACATTAAACTAAGGAATGCAGAACTATACAACATGTTAGACATCTAAACTAACATTAAACTAATGAACGCAGAACTATCCAACATGTTAGACCTCTAAACTAACATTAAACTAATGAACGCAGAACTATACAACATTAAACTAATGAATGCAGAACTATACAACATGTTAGACCTCTAAACTAACATTAAACTAATGAATACAGAACTATACAACATGTTAGACCTTCAAACTGAGTCTCATCCACTAACATTTTCATCCTCATATAACAAAACAACACCAGAACAATCTCTCAACAAACTCCCCTTCCCATAGTCCTTTGTGCCTGAGCGCACGTTTCCTGTCTGCCGCCTGCGGTGACAACCCCCGAACTCCAGAAACGAAACATAACATTACATAACATTACATAGCATTACATAACATTACATAACATTACATTATATAACATTACATAACATAACATACCATTACATAGCATTACATAATATTACATTACATAACATAACATAACATTACATAATATTACATTATATAACATTACATAACATAACATAACATTACATAACATTACATAATATTACATTACATAACATAACATAACATTACATAATATTACATTATATAACATTACATAACATTATATTACAGTACAAAAAAAAACCTGCTCGTCTCTCACGCAAAGGTTTTTGGAAAAGTTAGCAGCCCTGCTGGAAGAAATGATTTATTGAAATTGTATGTTTGTTTGTTTTTTCATTTTTCATTCTCGATAAACATCTAAATGAGTAAACAACGCTGTTGTCAGTCATGACTTTTTTTTTATCTAATTTTCCGTGCTTTTTTCAGGTGTGCACGACATGCTTAACATGGAGGCCTAGTTGTTAAAATAAATGGTGTTGAAAAGTATATTTTAAGATCATCGGAAATCAATTATATGTAACAGAGACCTACTCGTGTAGAAATGTATCCATCGAATTGTAAAGAACTGTGTTTAGAGCTTGTCAAGAATGTATATTGAGGAATTTCAACAGTAATTCATACATTTGCACAAAAATGGAGTTTGTAGTGTACAGTGGACTGTGCAGCTGTCAGCTGCTGCCGAGACTTGATTAGGTATGTTAACAGAAATATAGATATTATATTTCCCCTTAATGGAGGTTCATGCTTCTTGACCACCCTATAGGGTTTTGGGTTCACGAACCGTAGCTAGAAATTTCTACGAGGAAACCGTAACATCCAGTGGAATTATTCATAATTACCTTGTCAGTTAAAATATTTCACATTGAAGCATACAAAATCCACACAGTAAAACATAGATAAATGTATGAGTTATTTTATCTAATATGCAGGCACCATATTGTACTTGACGAGAAAGTTTGGCAACACAACTTTTACACTGGTGAGGGCAGCTCTGTGTTAGGGTTATGTGTGAGAGTGTGTGTGTGTGTGTGTGTGTGTGTGTGTGTGTGTGTGTGTGTGTGTGTGTGTGTGTGTGTCTGTGTGTCTGTGTGTCTGTGTGTTTGTTGGGTTATGTGTGTGTGTGTTAGGGTTTGAGAGTGTGTGTGTGAGTTAGGGTTATGAGTGTGTGTGAGCGTTGTGTGTTAGGGTTATGAGTGAATGTGTGCGTGTGTGTGTGTGTGTGTGTGTGTGTGTGTGTTTGTGTGTGTGTGTGTGCGTGTGTGTGTGTGTGTTAGGGTTATGAGTGTGTATGGGTTATGACTGTGTGTGTTATGGTTATGAGTGTGTGTGAGCATTGTCTGTGTTAGGTTTCTGAGTGTTTGTGTGTGTGTGTGTGTGTGTGTGTGTTAGGGTTATGTGTGTGAGTGTGTGTGTGTGTGTGTGTTAGGGTTCTGTGTGTGTCTGCGTGTGTTAGGGGTGTGTGTGTGTTAGGGTTCTGTGTGTGAGTTAGGGTTGTGTGTGTGTGTGTGTGTGTGTGTGTGTGTGTGTGTGTGTGTGTGTGTGTGTGTGTGTGTGTGTGTGTGTGTGTCCCAGTGTTTTAATGGGCTTAACCAGCGGGCCCTACCGGCCTGTGTTACCTTGCTGTTCCCCTAGGCGAGGTGTGCCACAAGTCCTACACTCAGTTCTCCAACCTCTGCCGCCACAAGCGCATGCACGCCGACTGCCGCACGCAGATCAAGTGTAAGGACTGCGGCCAGATGTTCAGCACCACCTCCTCCCTGAACAAACACCGACGCTTCTGTGAGGGGAAGAACCATTACAACCTGTTCCCCCCCGGCCTCCCTCTGACCTCCAGCCCTGTCCTGGCCAAGAGCAAAGCCCTGCAGCAGCACCCTGGCCTGGGGCACCCCGCGCTGGGATACTCCTCAGACTACTTCTCCTCCCGCGCCCACCACCACCCTTTCTGCCCACCCGGGGGAGGACACCCAGGCTACCCCTCGCTGCCTCACGGGTTCCCCAGCCTCTTCCCCACCTCGCTGTACCCCCGCGGCCCCCTGCTGCCCCCCAGCTCCCTGATGAAGAGCCCCCCCCTGGTGTCCGGCGGTCCGGACGGCCAGCCTCCTGCGTCTCTAGGCCTGCTGAGTGGCTCCTCTGCGGAGGACAAGGGCGAGGAGAAGCGGGGAGCAGCGCCCCCTAGTGTGTCGGAGGGCAGTGACCTGGAGGAGGTGAACAGCACCAGCGGGACAGAGCTGGACAGCACCACGGGGGAGGAGGAGGAGGAGCTGGACAGCGACGGGGAGGGGGAGGGGCAGCGCAGCGGCAAGAGGAGGAAACCCCCCACCGGGACGGGACAGGAAGCTGGGCGGCCGGGTGAAGGTGGCGCCACCAGTCGGACGGCCATGTCTGTTATGGACAGCCTGCCATGCGAGCGGCCTTCCTTCCAGCACTCCTTCTTCCCCCCTCCGGAGGAGCAGGCCCTGCCCCCCTCCAGCACCTCCACAGACTCCATCAAGGCCATCGCCTCCATCGCTGAGAAGTACTTCGGGCCGGCCTTCATGGGGCTGCAGGAGAAGAAGATGGGTCCTCTGCCCTACCCCTCCATGTTCCCCTTCCAGTTCTTCCCTAACTTCCCCCATGGCCTGTACCCGTTCAGCGGGGAGCGCCCCGCCACCAGCACTCTCAGCCCCGCCATGTTCTTCAAGGCCGAGCCCAAGTCGCCCCGCGCAGAGCACTTACACAAGATGGCTGCTGCCCCCTCCTCCACGGAGTCGCCCTTTGACCTCACCACCAAGTCCAAGGAGCTCCGTCCTGCCCCGCCCACACCCCTCAAGCCCTCCAAGCCCAGCAGCACAGCGGCCCCTAGTGGCCAGGAGCAGCCACTGGACCTCAGCATCGGCCGGCGCAACCACAGCACAAGACACAATGGAGTCCCTCCTTCCTCCTCCTCCTCTTCCTCCTCCTCCTCCGAGCCTCACCACCACAACCGCAGGAACCTCCTCTACAGCTCCTCCAAAGGAGGAGGCGCCCCCACGAAGGAGGAGCTGCTCAGTAGAACACACCTCCTCCCCTCAGGACAGGGGCTGCATCCGTCCCTGCAATCCCCTCCCCCGCCAGTCCTGGGACAGCCCGCTCAGCAGAACTCGCTGCACTACGCCAAGCCCGCTCAGCAGAACTCGCTGCACTACGCCAAGCCCTCGCCCTTTTTCATGGACCCCATGTACAGGTATTACACACATACCCAAGTACTGGTATTACACATTTACACCATGTACAGGTATTACACATAACCCATGTACAAGTATTACATATACCCCATGTACAGATATTAAACACATACCCATGTACAGGTATTACACACATACCCAATGTACAGGTATTACATGTACCTCATATACAGGTATTAAACATATACCCCATGTACAGATATTAAACACATACCTATGTACAGGTATTACATATACCCCATGTACAGGTATTACACATATAGACCATGTACAGGTATTACACATATACTTGTACAGGTATTACATATACCCCATGTACAGGTATTACACATATAGACCATGTACAGGTATTACACATATATACACCATGTACAGGTATTAAACATATATACACCATGTACAGGTATTAAACATATATACACCATGTACAGGTATTAAGCATATACCTCATGTACAGGTATTAAACATATACCCCATGCACAGGTATTACACACATACACCATGTACAGGTATTACACACATACACCATGTACAGGTATTACACATATATCTCATGTACAGGTATTACACATATACCCCATGTACAGGTATTACACATATAGACCATGTACAGGTATTACACATATATCTCATGTACAGGTATTACACATATACCCCATGTACAGGTTTTTCTTACACCGCATGTACAGGTATTAAAACACGTATTAAACATGCAAGTTTCATGTGAGCGTTTTTGCAGGGTCAGAGTTAGGGTTAGGGTTAACCTGGTGACCTGGTGCGGAACCCTGTGGTGGAGCGTGTGTCCAGCAGGGTAGAGAATGGTTAGGGTTAGGGTTAGGGTTAGGGTTAGGGTTAGGGTTTACCTGGTGACCTGGTGATCTGGTGCGTAACCCTGTGGTGGCGCGTGTGTCCAGCAGGGTAGAGAAGAGGAAGATGCTGGATCCTGTGGGAGCGCTGAAGGAGAAGTTCCTGAGACCCTCCCCCCTGCTGTTCCACCCTCAGGTACACACACACACACACACACACACACTCACACACTGAGACCCTCCCCCTTGCTGTTCCACCCTCAGTTACACACACACTCACACACACACACACACACACACACACACACACACACACACACACACACACACACACACACACACTAACCTACACACACTGAGACCCTCCCCCCTACTGTTCCACCCTCAGGTACATACACATATACACACATACACACACACACTAACATACACACTAACATGCTAACGCCACACACACTGAGACCCTTCCCCCTGCTGTTCCACCCTCAGGTACACACACACACACCCCCACACTCACCCACACTCCACCTCACACGACCCCACACACCAGAACACTCTAACATACACATTGAGACCCTCCCCCCTGCTGTTCCACCCTCAGGTACACACACACACTCTCACACACACACGCACACACACACACACACACACACACACACACACACACACACACGAACACACTAACATACACACTGAGACCCTCCCCCCTGCTGTTCCACCCTCAGGTACACACACAATCTCACACACACACACACACACACACACAAACACACACTAACCCACACACACACCCATATGCACACTAACCCACACACACTGAGACCCTCCCCCCCGCTGTTCCACCCTCAGGTACACACACACACACACACACACACACTGAGACCCTCCCCCCCTGCTGTTCCACCCTCAGGTACACACACACTCACACACACACACACACACACACACACACACTAACCCACTCACACTGAGACCCTCCCCCCTGCTGTTCCACCCTCAGGTACACACACACTCACACACACTCATACACACACACACACACACACACACACACACACACACACACACACACACACACACACATACACACTGAGATCCTCCCCCTGCTGTTCCACCCTCAGGTACACACACACACACACACACACACACTAACATGCTAACACACACGCATACACACTAACATACACACTAACATACGAACACACAGACACTAACATACTAACACACCAACATCCTAAGACACACACATACACTAAAATACTAACACACTAACACACATATGTAACAAACATACATACTAACATACTAACACACACACCAACACTAACACACACGCACTAACATACTAACATACGTACACACACACACACTAACATACTACCACACCCACAGACAAACACTAACACACACTTGAAAGGAGGTTGGTTCAGCCTGTTCAGGGAGTGAGTGAAGCTTGCATTAGAAAACACAAGACGCTACCGACTGCGGTCACCTAGCTAAGTAAGTACCGAGTAAGTTACAAGACAACAAACTCATTTAAAACAACCTGTGTGTTGTTAATTGAGAACATGTGCCTTTAACATATTCATTTTATAGAACGTTTGGCAAACGGCAAGATTTAGAAAATTGGTTCATGAGCTTCTGCTCATAATAAACTAGATTTCAGCCATTTTTAAAGAGAATTCAAAGTCTCACTGGTATACACAATAAAATCTATGAAAATATACATGTGTCGATATTTGAGGCTAAAAATGACAAGTGTTTTATAAAATACCATTGGAACATATGGCAATTTCCCAAAATGATAAGTCAACGTAAAATACTTAAAGGGGTCTAAGTTCAGCGCAACCAATTTTGCTGGTGTCAAAAGGAAGCTGAGAACTGGGCTATGTCTATTTAGGGAAAATCCCATACTATACATTTTGAGAGAATTACATTTTAATAACGCAAATTTACTTTTACTTTTAAATAAGTTACTTTTTTAATTGTAATTGAGTAATATCATTGACTTGTAATTTTACTTGTACTTGAGTCAATGTAACTAAAGTAACACTACTTGTACTTGTCCACCTCTGATACTAACCTACACACTCACATACGTGACAAACCCCACATAGAAACACGTAGCAGCAGGAACTCCTGTTTTTCTATTCTCAGTTTCCTTGGCAACTGCCTAGGTTGTTTTAGGTCAGCCATCTTAACAGTCCTCTGGGTCAGCCATCTTAACAGTCCTCTGGGTCAGCCATTTTACAGTGATCTGCTTTCTATTTGATCTCCAGATGTCGGCCATGGAGACGATGACAGAGAAACTGGAGGGCTTTGGGACCCTGAAGCTGGATGTGGCTCCGGGCTCTCTGCAGCACTCCACCCACCCGCTCTTCAACTTCCGCTCCCCCGCCCCTTCCCTGTCCGATGCCATCCTCCGCAAGGGCAAGGAGCGCTACACCTGCCGGTTAGGACAAACTACATTTCCCATGATTCCCAAGTCCAAGGCCACCTCTGAACGATTTTAATGATGATATTGTATGCCTTTTATTAAATAATGTCTTTCTCAGTGATTAAAGTTCCTGCTACCCACCTTCCATCTCTGTTCCTTCCCTCCCTCCCTTCAACTTCGTTCTCTCCCTCCCTC
>JAPMUY010002742.1:90000-197500 GCA_026901105.3 Galaxias olidus | reverse complement strand
TATCATATATGAGCTGTATGTGTTAGTCATGTTATAAATGTTTTACAAATATATTAACTACTCTTAACCTTTGACCCTACAGGTCAGATGCCGGAGAGGAAGAGGACGATCCTCCCAGCTCCAAGCCACTCCGACAGGGGCTGGACGAGGAAGAGGAGGAAGCTGAGGGTGACGATGAAGAGGAGGAGGAAGAGAGCCTGACGGAGAAGTCTCAGGATGAGGCACCTGAGTCGCCTTCCCCGGTCGCCATGACAACGGGAACCTATGAGGAAGAGGAGGACGAAGAGGAGGAAGAGCCTGAAGCTACTCCTCTTGCGCTCAGTTACCAACATAACCACAGGTAAAGCCCCGCCCCTCTCCTCCCCTCAACCACTTCTGGGACAACAAATTAATCAAGCTGAATGTTTAAGCTAACCACGGCTAGCCACAGCTAATCACCGCTAATCACAGCTACCCACCAATAACCACAGCTTACTAAAGCTAACCACTGCTAGCCGCAGCTAAACACAGTAAACCACCGCTCACCATGGCTAGCTACAGCTAATTACTTACAAAAGCTAACCACTGCTAACAACGGCTAACCAACAAGAGTAATCACATTTGACCTCAGCAAGCCATTGCTAAGCATAGCTGCTTCGATCTAGCCACTGATAACCACGGTTAGCCAGAGCTAACCAAAACTAGCCAGAGCTAGCCACAGTTAGCCACAGCTGTCATAAGAAAGACAGAGACAAGGCAATGAGTGCAGCCGTAGGTGTATGATGATCCAAAAGCAGTCTGTCTGTCTGTCTGTCTGTCTGTCTGTCTGTCTGTCTGTCTGTCTTACTCTCTGCCTGTCTGTCTAGCTGTCTGTCTGCCAGTCTGTCTGTCTGTCTGTCTGTCTGTCTGTCTGTCTGTCTTACTCTCTGTCTGTCTTACTCTCTGCTTGTCTGTCTAACTGTCTGTCTGCCTGTCTGTCTGTCTGTCTGTCTTACTCTCTGCCTGTCTGTCTGTCTTACTCTCTGCCTGTCTGTCTAGCTGGCTGTCTGTCTGTCTGTCTTACTCTCTGCCCGCCTGTCTGTCTGTCTGACTCTCTGTCTGTCTGTCTGTTTGCCTGTCTTACGCTCTGCCTGTCTGTCTGTCTGTCTGACTCTGCCTGTCTTACTGTCTAACCTTCTGTCTGTCTGTCTGTCTCTCTATCTTACTGTCTGTCTTTCTGTCTTACTCTCTGCCTGTCTGTCTAGCTTTCTGTCTGTCTGTCTTACTCTCTGCCTGTCTGTCTAGCTGTCTGTCTGTCTAGCTGTCTGTCTGTCTGACTCTCTGCCTGTCTGTCTTACTCTCTGCCTGTTTGTCTTACTGCCTGCCTGTCTGTCTGTCTTACTCTCTGCCTGTCTGTCTTACTGCCTGCCTGTCTGTCTGTCTTACTCTCTGCCTGTCTGTGTTACTGCCTGCCTGTCTGTCTGTCTGTCTTCCTCTCTGCCTGTCTGTCTAGCTGTCTGTCTATCTGTCTTACTCTGTCTGTATGTCTGTCCTTCTATCTCTCTATCTTACTGTCTGCCTGTCTGTCTGTCTATCTATTTCTCAATATTACTGTATGTCTGTCTGTCTGTCTGTCTGTCTGTCTATCTATTTCTCAATATTACTGTCTGTCTGACTCTCTGCCTGTCTGTCTTACTCTCTGCCTGTCTGTCTTACTGCCTGTCTGTCTGTCTGTCTGTCTGCTGGTCAGTTTGTCTTTGAATGAGGAGGCCTCCTTTCGTGCTGGTCTGAGTCCCACAGTGTCCCATTGGTGTTTGACTGTACACCAGAATATTAAGCTGGGGGGTCAACTACTCCTTACCCTAACCCTAACCCTAACCCTTTCCTACCTCATCTCCTACCTTCCTTCTCTCGTTTCCTCCCCTCTCCTCCTTCCCTCCATCCATCCCCCCCTGCGCTGGCCCTCCCTACCTCCCTCCCTCCCCCTTCACGATGCAGCAGGGGCGGGGTTGCTGAGGAGGAGGGCTCCCTCCCAGAGCTGCAGGGCCCCCATGTGCAGCAGCAGCAGCAACAGCAGCAGCCGGGGCCCTTCCATGTGAAGGACATGTTTAGCTCTCTAGAGTCAGAGGCCCTGAAAGAGTCGCTGTACAGGCAGGCAAAGACGCAGGTAGGTGCCCTAACGACCTCTGACCCTAACCCTAACCCTGAAAGAGTCGCTGTACAGACAGGCAAAGACGCAGGTAGGTGCCCTAACGACCTCTGACCGTAACCCTAACCCTGAAAGAGTCGCTGTACAGACAGGCAAAGACGCAGGTAGGTGCCCTAACGACCTCTGACCCTAACCCTAACCCTGAAAGAGTCGCTGTACAGACAGGCAAAGACGCAGGTAGGTAACGTAACGACCTCTGACCCGAACCCTGAAAGCGTCGCTGTACAGAGGCTGAGATGCATGACCTTAACTACCTTAAAACCTAAGCCTAACAACCCCTGAAAGACAGAACTACAAAGACCATAACCCTATGCGCTTGTTTTTGTGAAAAAGTTAAGCTGTGATCATAGTGTTAACTTCACACAGGATGACAGTGGTCTGTCTCTGTCCAAATACTTATATAATAAGTCTGTCTGTCTGTCTGTCTGTAATAATGCAGTTTGTCTGTCTGTCTTATGTACTAATACTGTCTGTCTGTAATAATGCTGTCTGTCTGTCTGTCTGTAATAATGCTGTCTGTCTGTCTGTCTGTCTGTCTGTCTGTAATAATGCAGTCTGTCTGTCTGTCTGTCTGTAATAATGCTGTCTGTCTGTCTGTCTGTCTGTCTGTAATAATGCAGTCTGTCTGTCTTTCTGTCTTCCCAGGCTTATGCAATGATGCTGTCTCTGTCTGAAAACAACCCGCTGCACGCGCCTTCCCAGAATTCCCTGGACGCATGGCTGAGCATAGGGGGTGGGTCGTCCGATCCGGGGCCCTTCCACCCCCTCAACCACCTCTAGGGGGCACCCCACAGCCACAGGACAGCTCAGGCTCCATGCTCTGATTAGAAGGGGGGGACAGACTCTTGTTTGAAAGACAGCACTGGTCATCCCTGTCTATGTGAAAGACTAGAATCCCTAACCCTGGACTAGAACTCCTAACCCTGGACTAGAACTCATAACCCTGGACTAGAACCCATAACCCTGGACTAGAACCCATAACCCCTATAACTAATACCCCTAACCCTTGACTAGAACCCATAACAATGGACTAGAATCCTAACCCTGGACAAGAACCCATAACAATGGACTAGAATCCTAACCCTGGACAAGAACCCCCATTTAGCCCATGAACACAGTTCCCCCCACCCCCTCTCTCTGCATCCTCTCAGAGCCTCAGACCAGAACCTCCCCTCTGCATCCTCTCAGACCAGAACCTCCCCTCTGCATCCCCTCAGACCAGAACCTCCACTCTGCATCCCCTCAGACCAGAACTTTCACTCTGCATCCCCTCAGAGCCTCAGACCAGAACCTCCACTGCATCCCTTCAGACCAGAACCTCCACTCTGCATCCTCTCAGACCAGGACCTCCACTCTGGATCCCCTCAGACCAGAACCTCCACTCTGCATCCTCTCAGACCAGAACCTCCACTCTGGATCCCCTCAGACCAGAACCTCCACTCTGCATCCCCTCAGACCAGAACCTCTACTCTGCATCCCCTCAGAGCCTCAGACCAGAACCACCACTCTGCATCCCCTCAGACCAGAACCTCCGCTCTGCATCCCCTCAGAGCCTCAGACCAGAACCTCCACTCTGCATCACCTCAGACCAGAACCTCCACTCTGCATCCCCTCATACCAGAACCTCCACTGCATCCCCTCAGACCAGAACCTCCACTCTGCATCCCCTCAGACCAGAACCTCCACTCTGGATCCCCTCAGACCAGAACCTCCACTGCATCCCCTCAGAGCCTCAATCCAGAACCTGTGTCACACTCTGTCACTCTTCTGGTTGATAGCTCTCTACATCCCCCAGCCAACCCCACTGATGTCACACTCTCTCACTCTTTTTCTCCTTCACTTCTTCAGTAAACAGCACCTACCTAGCCTGCTCCCTTGATGTCACTCTGTCACCAATCATCAAACCCACTCCCTCCTCAATGTCTCCTGCTGGTCATCTCTGCCCCGTGGGGGAACTTCTCGCTGTGGTTTGAAGCTAATGTACAAAGTGCTAAGGACTATAAATAGAAATCCGGTTTAAAAGAACTTCAATCGTAGAAAAGAACATCGATAATTGATCTCTCTTCTGTTGATTGACATCTGTCTTTTTGTTTATTACATTTTAAAATGCTATGTTATTTGTTCTTTGATAATGAAACTGTTTTTGTTTCGTATTGGCACTTCAATGCTTAAATGTTAATATAATTATTTTAGTGAAAGGACCAAAATGTAATGATGTGTACAAAAATAATCTGGGCCTTCACAATGAGAGTTGTTTGTGCCAAATGACCCAGAGAAAAGGATTTGTATTCTGACAATCATTTCTTTTTCTAGGGGTTTGCATCGAGGTCTTCGTTGGTTCATTTTCATGACCCTATTATATATTTGATTCAAAAAGTGTGTGCATCCTATTTATTTTCTAATGATTGGAGTAGGGGGACAAATTCAAAAAGGAGGAAGTTATTTTTTCTTCCTGGTGTAGGAGAAACTGCTAGAGAAACGCAACTGTGATGCAAAATCTCCGCTTTGAATGCGTGCCATAATCGAAAGACAGAAGCCAGGAAACGTACCGTTGCATTCTTAAAGACAGGTCGTACAACCGTTTAGTTCTTAAAGACAGGTCGTACAACCGTTTAGTTCTTAAAGACAGGTAGTACAACCGTTTAGTTCTTAAAGACAGGTAGTAATTGATAGATCATTCTTATATCCTCCTGGCATCCATTTTAGGCTGCCTACTGTCGGCATCTATTAAGAGGGCATTGTATTATATTTAGCTAGGAAATAATCAACATGTTTCTGTCTAAATGGGCAACGTTCCACCAATCCCCTGTACAGTCAGACTGTTTCTCCTTTCAAACTCCTTTTGTCTCCCATCTCAGTGAACACATGAGATGTGTGACGCTTTTGTTTTTGGGCCTTCTCTTTGGGACCTTCCTATAGGCTTGGAATAATAGTTACTTTATATGAAAGTAGATCAGGTGGTTTGTTCCATAACTAACTTAAAACTATAAATCTGTACAATGGAATTGCACAGCCTGCGTTGTTATGCATCTGGACGATGTTAGCAATGGGACACATTGAGAAATGAGACATTTTTAATAACTTAAATCGGTCTGAGAAATGGGAAATTTTCAAGAATCTGATGTAGTTTTTATTTTAATTTTGAGACTTTCCTGATTTCATATCACTGAAGAAGTTGTCACGGCAACTATTACAGACTCATTCCACACTGTATGGTAGATAGGGCACTTAGAGAGCATGTGGGCGCCCCCTGCTGGAGTACCAGAGTAGCACTTATATCGGAGCCGAATAGGAAAGGCCGAGCAGGAGCAGAGAGGAGAACGATCTTGACCTATAGTCTCTGAAGAACACATAGTGTGATGTTTGGGATTCATATCATGATAGTTTCATCTTTGTTGAAATAGAGTGAAACTGAGAAAGTGCTCTTTAGCCCAGCTTAAACCTCATAGCACACAGCAATAGAAACACTAACACAAAGACACAGACACGTATCAATGCAAACACACAAGCTAACACACACACAGACACATATTAATACAAACACACAAGCTAACACACAGACACATATTAGTACAAATAAACACAGACACAGACAGATTGAAAGAATGACGAAGTCCTCATCTACACTGAAGCGATGTGTTGTGTTTTGAACAGCAGGGGGCAGTGGCATGCTTAACTGCATTGTATGCCTTCAAAAGACGTAAGTATATTGTTTTGTTAGGAGTTTAAGGTTAACTGATCAATTGTTTTCTGATAAATCAAAGTGTAGACTGATCCATGTCATGTACTGCTGTTTAATGAGAGTGTTTTGTTGTCAAGTTAAGAACGCACATCGAAGGTGAATGTTTTTAACTTCTGAAAGTATTCTGGCAAATGGTTACAAAAAATGTTCAGAACCTATTGTTCATTGACCCCACTGTTACAGAATTAATTAAAATAATATGGTTTCTTTTTAATTGTATAGTATTTTAAAGAAGAAAAAAAACAATGTTGCATTTGTTGAAAACATAACAAAGTAATTGAAATGGTTTCTATGGATGGTGCTTGTTTTGGTTTGGGCCTCGTTCTATGTGCTGCATGATGTGTTTAGAAATCCATTTGTCCAAATGATGTCCATTTGTGAAATGTGTATTGTAAATTGAAAAAACAAAAGAAAATGAATAAAAATAATGATTCTGTAAATGCACTCATTGTGCAAGTTAGTAGGTTTGACTTTAAGCGTAATGGATTAACCCCAACCCTAATCCTAAGAGTTACTGGGTTAAACCCTAACCATAAGCGTTACTGGGTTAAACCCTTACCCTAAGCGTTACTGGGTTAAACCGTTACCCTAAGCGTTACGGGGTTAAACCCTAAGCATTAGCGCTAATGGGTATGTGGTTCTTTGATGAATAGAATACGCTCAACACAGAGAACATTATGAAAAAAAAAAATGAATGGATTGTAGACTAATATTGAACAATTCTGATATTGCAGTTCTTTTGATGCTTGTGATTATTGAACATGTACTTTAGAGAAATTTCATGGAAAAAAATATGATTCTGATGTTAATTCTGTAGACTAGACATGTATACCAAATGTAATCTTTCCAATGCTAAAAAGAATTTATACATGAAATTGATATGCAATAAAACCTGTGTGCTTTTTATATCACATGTGCACTTTGTGAATGAACAAATTGATGAATATATACGTATATAATATATTTCTTTACACACTGAATACTTTGATAAAAATAGTTTTAATATCTCTCCATAGTGATTCATGACATTGTGGGAAACCTCTTATTGTAGTTTCCTAGTAAGAAAGATTTGATTGCTAGGTTTATATTTATATTTACCAATATGGAAAAGAGGTGACGAGACTATGCCATTTATCCAATAAGCCTATGTCTAAGCACTTGAAACGATGGTTGTTGGAGTTTCAAGATGAGACGATTCTATGCCTGGTATTCAATAAGTAAAGTGCTCTCAACGTGGGGCTCTAACCCACGACCCTGAGATTAAGAGTCACATGCTCTTCCGACTGAGCTAGCCTGGCTTTTCACGTAGATGCTCAGGAGGAGCATTGCCAGCCTGCCTGTGGCCTGCCACAGGAACTTTTTCCTGCACTAATAGGAAAAGTGGAAGGGCTGTTACACATGGCCTTGAGATTAAAGGGAGCACAATCAAGAGCATCTGTGCTTCGTCTTTTTCAACCTTCCTTGGCGTAGCCTTTTCAGAGCATGATCTATGGTTTGCTGAATGCATGTTGACATCGTTGGTGTCATCTACTCCACCCTCTTCCAAAGTAAGCAAAACAATTGATAACCATAACGTCACTTGGACCACGCGAGCCTCAGGAAACACTTAAAACTATGGATGTTGAAGCTGCAAGATGTGACTAGAAAATGCCAGGCGTGCAATAAGTAAAGCGCACCCAAAGTGGAGCTCTAACTCACGACCCTGAAATTAAGAGTCTCGTGCTATTCTGACTGAGCTAGCCGAGCTTTTCGATGAAAATCGCGAGAGGAGCATCGGCAGCAAGCGTACTGCCAGCCACAGGAACATTTTCCTGCACGAATAGGAAGAATGTAAGGGCTGATACACATGGCCTTGGGATTAAAAGGAGGGCATTCAAAAGGTTCTTTGTGTTGCCTTTCTCAACCATCCTTGGCATAGCCTATTCATAGCATGATTTGTGGAATGCAGGTTGAATATACGTTCACTTGGACCACGCGAGCTTCAGGAAGCACTCCAAATGATGGTTGTTGGAGCTTCAAGAAGTCACGATTCTATGTCAGGCATTCAATAAGTAAAGTGCGGCCAAAGTGGGGCTCGTACCCACGACCCTGAGATTAAGAGTCTCATGCTCTGCCGACTGAATTATCCGGGCTTGTCGCTGAGATTTTCAGGAGGAGCATTGCTAGCCAGCCTGTGTCCTGCCACAGGAACAATTTCCTGCACTAATAGGAAAAGTGGAAGGGCTGTTACACATGGTCTTGAGATTGAAGGGAAGACAATCAAGAGCTTTTGTGCATCGTCTTTTTCAACCTTCCTTGGCATAGCCTTTTCAGAGCATGATCTATGGTGTGCAGAATGCATGTGGACCTCGTTGGTGCCATCTACTCCACACCCTCTTCCAAAGTAAGCAAAACAATTGCCAAACTCGAAATATATCGCAAGGTCTTACTCTAAGTGCACTGATAACCATAAGGTCACTTGGACCATGCGAGCCTCAGGAAACACTTAAAACGATGGTTGTTGAGCCTGCAAGATGTGACTAGAAAATGCCAGGCGTGCAGTAAGTAAAGCGCACCCAAACCCAGCCAACATACATACGTGGGCCCCATGTGGTATTTGCCCGGGCTTTGTGGGTATTAGGTGGGAATGGGCTCAGTACAGACATTTCATGTGGGACCCACTTGGGTTAACCAACTGTGCCACAAGTAGGCAAACCCATGTGGGTTTCCTGTGTGGGCCCTGAGTGGGTCGCATGTGGATTCAAGCTACACAGGCTCAGAATGGGCAGTTTAACTGGGTCCCATGTAAGCTACCCATGTGGTCACATATATTGGCAAACCTTGGCAAACTCATGTAGGTTAACTGTGCAGGCCCTGAGTGGGTCACATGGGTAAAAGTTACACGAGCTCAGAATGGGCAGTTTAACTGGGTCCCATGTAGGCTACCCATGTGGGTCACATATTGGCAGACACAGGCCAGCCCATGTGGGTTAACTGTGCGGGCCCTGAGTGGGTCACATGTGGATAAAAGTTACACAGGCTCAGAATGGGCAGTTTAATTGGGTCCCATGTAACCTACCCATGTGGTCACATATGTTAGAAAACACAAGTAAACCAATGTGGGTCAATAGAGCAAGCCCTGAGTGGGTCACATGTGGGTTCATGGTACACAGCTTCAGCACAGGCACTGCACCTGGCAACCACTTAGGCTAACTAGGTATAATAGAGGGGTACGGGAGGCTTACAATTGCCATTCCCAACCCTGTCCTGAAGGCCCATAGCCAAACAACATATTTATCTTATTCCACCAGTAGTACAGCTGATTAACAAGTTAATGTGTTGAGTTGGCTTGTTTAATCAAATGCACGGGAAATGGGCGGTCAAAGGCTATGGACAGCGGTGTAGTGTAAAATGTTTCAAGTGCCTGAGCATCCCCAACACAGACATTTTTAAAGAGGCCCTGTTATGCTTTTTGGGTGTTTCCCTTCTGTTTAGTATGTTACATAGCTTTTTGTGCATGTAAAAGTTCTGAAAAGTTACAAAGCTCATACACCAAAGGGAGCTACTCTCTCACATAGAAAACACTGCTCCTGACCTGCCTGAAACACCTCGTTTGTAGTCCGGCGTTTTCTTCCGTAACTTATCTGCGTAACTAAGTCACACATTTGCATAATGCCCACCTAGCGGCTAATTGGCACGCCCTAAAACAGAGCCAGTCAGAGTGGAGGCCGGGAAGTTTGGATAGTGGTTTCACCATGTCGAGAAAACACTGTTTTCGTCAGTGCGAAGGCAATTTCCCTTTGTTTGGCCAGTTGACCAATCAGATTGTTTCAGACAGTATGATATATTTAGTGTTAAAAAGTAGACACCCAACAACAGAAGGTGACTAGAGGTACTGCAGACCCAGGCAGTTTTGAAATTGTTTATTGAGCATTAAAACGCGTAAACCTATTCTAGTAAAACTCCTAAATAAGGTATGAACCTGAAAATTTACATAATAGGGCCCCCTTAACACCCCTGGTTGTGGGGACCACAGTAATGGCTGTATAAGCGCATTATAAAATGGGATACCTTCTTGACCTACTGACATTACTTTTGTTTGATTCTATAATTTTCTTTTCTTCATAATACTATCTAAAATGTATCTACCAATGGAATTCCTTACAATTATTTCTAAGTTAACTGTGGCATGGGTTGGCAACCTTTGCCCCCCCCCCCCCCTCCCCGCCCCTAATTGGTCATTATTTATGACAAATAATTAAGTAAATCAAACTTTAATCTTACTAATAATTTAAATCAAGTAGCTGCTGCCTGCAATGCTGATTTATTTTTCAGGCACCACATCTGGTGAATACTTGCGCCCTCAGCTTACTGAAGACAATGAACGCAAACAATGGTTGATACCACATTGGCATTATGGCAGGTGTGCGTTTGTGTTAATAGCCGGTAAACAGACAATAAGTCTGATGACCATCACGATTGCATGATTTAGAATTTTTTTATATAAATATTTAGACCAATATGTTCGAAAAATATTCTTTTCGTAAAAAGAACAAAAAAAAATCTCCTGCCCCAACACACATAGTACACACACACATTAGTGGCCTCTCCCAAGTTCGCGCCAACAACCTCTCGACTTCAGTGAAATCTACTCATTGTCTTAAGCAGCGCACTACATGACGTTGGCAGCAGTCAACTTTCACAGAGGTAAGTTTGTCTCATTTATCAGCATTAACATACTATTTGATGCATAAAGGAAGTTGTTTAGCAAATCCTGTGATTTTGGATAAAATCCAAAGATATACATTTTGCCGTTTGCATGGAGTGGTCAGCTAATTTGTGGCGTAGGCGCGAGATTCGACGTGTAGTCAGACCGGTTTAACACAGATTATTGAAAAAAAGTCATACAAATATGTATTTATTTATTTTGACACATTAACAATAGAAGATATTGTGTGATATTTGTATTTTAGTGAAATGGATTACCTTCATGGAAATTCACGGACAAGGAGAAGGAGAATCAAAGTGCTAGTGCAGCAGCATTTAATGAGCCTTGCCACGGAGGCTGTGGAACTGGCAGATCAGGCAGTGGACCAGGCAGTGCAAAATATTGAGGAAGATGTGGAGAACAATGCCGATGAAGCTGTAAATCTAGATTTGGACATTGATAGTGAAGTTGATGACTTACAGATGGCTAGAGAACCTGATGAAGGTCCTAGCTGTTATTTTGCTGAAGATGCTAAGAGGAAACTAGCTGAATGGGCAGCAAACCGAAATGTGTCTCATTCTGCACTGGCTGAGCTATTGGGTGTACTTTTAGAGATAGGTATGGATTTACCTAAGGATCCCAGAACTCTCCTCAGTACGTTAAAAGATTGTGAGGTCAAAGAGATGGGAAAGGGGAGCTACTACCATTTTGGACTTGCTAGTGCAATAATTTCAGAACTGAAAATGGCAGATGAGCACGAACTGACAACTGATAAATTGACAGTTCGCGTGAATGTTGATGGCTTGCCTCTCTTTAGGAGCTCTAATATGCAGCTGTGGCCTATTTTAGGTAAAACAGTTGAACTATCTAAAGCAAACGTGTTCATCATAGGCCTATATGCAGGTCCCTGTAAAGCTGAATCAGTAAACAACTACATGCATGACTTTATCGAAGATTTTAAAGTAATCACAACAATTGGTGTAACTTTTAATGGCAAACAGTACAATGTACCACTTCCAGATGCCTTTATCTGTGACACTCCAGCAAGAGCTTTTTTTAAATGTAGCAAAGGTCATGGTGGCTACAGTTCTTGTGAGCGTTGCACACAGTATGGCAGTTATGTTAATGGTAGAGTTGTGTTTCCAGAAATGCATTCCAGCCTACGAACAGATGCTCAGTTTGAACAAATGTCTGATGAAGACCACCATCACTCAAAATCACCTCTCCAGGAGCTAGGCATTGGCATGGTTTCTGCTTTTCCTCTTGACTACATGCATTTAGTTTCCTTAGGTATTGTCCGTAAATTGATTTCTCTGTGGTTTAAGGGACCGTTGCAGTGTCGGGTTCCATCTTTTGTTCTATCCATCATCTCTGATCACTTGAAACTGTGTAGACGAAGCATACCACGAAGCTTCTCCAGAAAGCCACGGTCTTTGACCGAGTATAGCCAATGGAAGGCTACAGAATTCAGGCAGTTTTTATTATATACAGGACCAGTTGTGCTTTTTCAAAGACTACCCAGTCATCAGTACAAAAACTTCTTGGTTTTATCATCAGCTATGCGAATACTTTTGTTCCCTCTGTGTAGAGAGTACTGTGGATATGCCCAAAAACTGTTAAAATGCTTTGTTACCAACTTTGCCAAGATATTTGGGCCTATATTTCTGGCTAACAATACACACAATCTTTTACATTTAGCAGACGATGCTGAAAAGTATGGCCCTCTGGATTCGGTTTCATGTTTTCCATTTGAGAATTATTTAGGACAGTTGAAAAAAATGGTGAGAAGACCACAGTATCCTGTGCAACAAATTGTTAGGCGTGTCTATGAAAGGCAATAATTTGCTCGCAAGTCTCAAGAAATGCCTGAATGTGTTGAATTGAAACAGCCCAATGCATCTGGACCAATGCTGACAGAATTTTCCATGCATCAGTATGTTCAATACAAGCTGTATAAACACAAAGACACAGTGGTTCTAATTGTTTTGAACTTGAGGGCAGAGTTGTGATTGTGCGGAATATTGTGCATTCCAGTGGAGGAACACATGTGGTGTATGAACTTTTTGAGAAGGGTGCATGTTTTTTCAAATACCCCATTGATTCAACATTTCTGGGAGTCCATTTGCTGTCAAAACGGTCTAGTCAGCTTCTCAGTGCTCCTGTAAAAGGCTTCACAAAGCCACTGCTTTTATTGCCTCTTCGGGATGAGTTTGTGGCTTTGCCTCAGCTACACAGCACATGACTTGATGGACTTTGCAGGATGCCCTCATTCAGTGTGGTCGAGTTTGTGGATGAAGTGGACCCTGATGGCTGCAAGAAGGTGGACATCATCCCATCACAGTGGTTCAAGGGCTCCGACCGAAAATTATGTTGGTGGCCACCAGGCTCATTGATCAATGTAACAAGGCCATTAAAGAGGTCACACCACCAGCCAGCAACTGGATACTGTGCAATGTGCGTGTGACTGGAAATGCAGGTAACTTAGATTTTTCTCTTTAGACTGATAACTGCTCTACTCTCCTTAGACTTCTTTGACCCTCTAACTTGTTATTTTTGTGTACAGTACATTTCTGTCTACTCCATTGTTGTCCAAACTAAACCCAAACTAAACTGCAGGTTTTCATTCCTACCGAGCAGGATCACACCAGACTCAACTCATTGATCCAACTGATCTCAGTCTTCACACAGTTGATTAGTCGTATCAGGTGTGCTCTTGCTTGGTTTGAAAGAAAACCTGCAACCACACCAGCCCTTTGGAGATAAATGATATACAGTAGGGGTCTCAAATCGTATGTGCATGTATTCTGCAATAAATACTGCTTTCATGTTTATTAACGTTTATGCAAATTTTGTTATATTTTAAAATCTGCCTAACTCCTGGTATTCTGTGTCATTGTTCTTTCCAGCCACGTATTCAGATGCCAGGGTTAAACTGCACCAGCCTGAGTATTCGTCAGACCTACTCAGGTCTTCCTGGACGAAAAGGAAGAATGTAAGGGCTGATACACATGGCCTTGAGATTAAAAGGAGGGCATTCAAAAGGTTCTTTGAGCAGCCTCTCTCAACCTTCCTTGGCATAGCCTAAATATAGCATGATTTGTGGAATGCATGTTGAATATACGATCACTTGGACAACGGCAGCTTCAGGAAGCACTCCAAATGATGGTTGTTGGAGCTTCAAGAAGTGACGATTCTATGTCAGGCATTCAAGAAGTAAAGTGCACCCAAAGTTGGGCTCTATCTCACGACCCTGAAATTAAGAGTCTCATGCTATTCCAACTGACTGAGCCGAGTTTTTAATGAGAGTCGCAAGAGGAGCATCGGCAGCAAGCGTACCGCCAGCCACAGGAACTTTTTCCTGGACGAAAAGGAAGAATGTAAGGGCTGATACACATGGCCTTGAGATTAAAAGCAGGGCATTCAAAAGGTTCTGTGTTGCCTCTCTCAACCTTCCTAGGCATAGCCTATTCATAGCATGATTTGTGGAATGCATGTTGAATATACGATCACTTGGACAACGCCAGCTTCAGGAAGCACTCCAAATGATGGTTGTTGGAGCTTCAAGAAGTCACGATTCTATGTCAGGCATTCAATAAGTAAAGTGCGCCCAACGTGGGGCTCGAACCCACGACCCTGAGATTAAGAGTCTCATGCTCTACCGACTGAGCTAGCCGGGCTGGTGGCTGAGATATTCAGGAGGAGCATCGCCAGGCAACCTGTGTCCCGCCACAGGAACTTTTTCCTGCTCCAAAAGGAAAAGTGGAAGGGTTGTTACACATGGTCTTGAGATTGAAGGGAGGACAATCAAGAGCTTTTGTGCATCGTCTTTTTCAACCTTCCTTGGCATAGCCTTTTCAGAGCATGATCTATGGTGTGCGGAATGCATGTGGACCTCGTTGGTGCCATCTACTCCACACCCTCTTCCAAAGTAAGGAAAACAATTGCCAAACTCGAAATATATTGCAAGGTCTTACTCTAAGTGCACTGATAACCATAAGGTCACTTGGACCACGCAAACCTCAGGAAACACTTAAAACGACGGTTGTTGAAGCTGCAAGATGTGACTAGAAAATGTCAGGCATTCAATAACTAAAGAGCACTCACAGTGGGGATCTAACTCAGGACCCTGAAATTAAGAGTCTCATGCTATTCCAACTGAGCCAGCTGAGCTTTTCGATGAGAATCGCAAGAGGAGCATCGACAGCAAGCGTACTGTCAGCCACAGGAACTTTTTCCTGCACGAATAGGAAGAATGTAAGGGCTGACACACATGGCCTTGAGATTAAAAGGAGGGCATTCAAAAGGTTCTTTGAGCAGCCTCTCTCAACCTTCCTTGGCATAGCCTATTCATAGCATGATTTGTGGAATGCATGTTGAATATACGATCACTTGGACAACGCCAGCTTCAGGAAGCACTCCAAATGATGGTTGTTGGAGCTTCAAGAAGTGACGATTCTATGTCAGGCATTCAAGAAGTAAAGTGCACCCAAAGTTGGGCTCTATCTCACGACCCTGAAATTAAGAGTCTCATGCTATTCCGACTGAGCTAGCCGAGTTTTTAATGAGAGTCGCAAGAGGAGCATCGGCAGCAAGCGTACCGCCAGCCACAGGAACTTTTTCCTGGACGAAAAGGAAGAATGTAAGGGCTGATACACATGGCCTTGAGATTAAAAGCAGGGCATTCAAAAGGTTCTGTGTTGCCTCTCTCAACCTTCCTAGGCATAGCCTATTCATAGCATGATTTGTGGAATGCATGTTGAATATACGATCACTTGGACAACGCCAGCTTCAGGAAGCACTCCAAATGATGGTTGTTGGAGCTTCAAGAAGTGACGATTCTATGTCAGGCATTCAAGAAGTAAAGTGCACCCAAAGTTGGGCTCTATCTCACATTGAAATTAAGAGTCTCATGCTCTCTCAACCGATAGCCTATTCATAGCATGATTTGTGGAATGCATGTTGAATATACGATCACTTGGACAACGCCAGCTTCAGGAAGCACTCCAAATGATGGTTGTTGGAGCTTCAAGAAGTGAAGATTCTTTGTCAGGCATTCAAGAAGTGCACCCAAAGTTGGGCTCTAACTCACGACCCTGAAATTAAGAGTCTCATGCTATTCCAACTGAGCCAGCTGAGCTTTTCGATGAGAATCGCAAGAGGAGCATCGGCAGCAAGCGTACCGTCAGCCACAGGAACTTTTTCCTGGACAAAAAGGAAGAATGAAAGGGCTGATACACATGGCCTTGAGATTAAAAGCAGGGCATTCAAAAGGTTCTGTGTTGCCTCTCTCAAACTTCCTTGGCATAGCCTATTCATAGCGAGATTTGTGGAATGCATGTTGAATATACGATCACTTGGACAACGCCAGCTTCAGGAAGCACTCCAAATGATGGTTGTTGGAGCTTCAAGAAGTCACGATTCTATGTCAGGCATTCAATAAGTAAAGTGCGCCCAACGTGGGGCTTGAACCCACGACCCTGAGATTAAGAGTCTCATGCTCTACCGACTGAGCTAGCCGGGCTGGTGGCTGAGATATTCAGGAGGAGCATCGCCAGGCAACCTGTGTCCCGCCACAGGAACTTTTTCCTGCTCCAAAAGGAAAAGTGGAAGGGTTGTTACACATGGTCTTGAGATTGAAGGGAGGACAATCAAGAGCTTTTGTGCATCGTCTTTTTCAACCTTCCTTGGCATAGCCTTTTCAGAGCATGATCTATGGTGTGCGGAATGCATGTGGACCTCGTTGGTGCCATCTACTCCACACCCTCTTCCAAAGTAAGGAAAACAATTGCCAAACTCGAAATATATTGCAAGGTCTTACTCTAAGTGCACTGATAACCATAAGGTCACTTGGACCACGCAAACCTCAGGAAACACTTAAAACGACGGTTGTTGAAGCTGCAAGATGTGACTAGAAAATGTCAGGCATTCAATAACTAAAGAGCACTCACAGTGGGGATCTAACTCAGGACCCTGAAATTAAGAGTCTCATGCTATTCCAACTGAGCCAGCTGAGCTTTTCGATGAGAATCGCAAGAGGAGCATCGACAGCAAGCGTACTGTCAGCCACAGGAACTTTTTCCTGCACGAATAGGAAGAATGTAAGGGCTGACACACATGGCCTTGAGATTAAAAGGAGGGCATTCAAAAGGTTCTTTGAGCAGCCTCTCTCAACCTTCCTTGGCATAGCCTAAATATAGCATGATTTGTGGAATGCATGTTGAATATACGATCACTTGGACAACGCCAGCTTCAGGAAGCACTCCAAATGATGGTTGTTGGAGCTTCAAGAAGTGACGATTCTATGTCAGGCATTCAAGAAGTAAAGTGCACCCAAAGTTGGGCTCTATCTCACGACCCTGAAATTAAGAGTCTCATGCTATTCCGACTGAGCTAGCCGAGTTTTTAATGAGAGTCGCAAGAGGAGCATCGGCAGCAAGCGTACCGCCAGCCACAGGAACTTTTTCCTGGACGAAAAGGAAGAATGTAAGGGCTGATACACATGGCCTTGAGATTAAAAGCAGGGCATTCAAAAGGTTCTGTGTTGCCTCTCTCAACCTTCCTAGGCATAGCCTATTCATAGCATGATTTGTGGAATGCATGTTGAATATACGATCACTTGGACAACGCCAGCTTCAGGAAGCACTCCAAATGATGGTTGTTGGAGCTTCAAGAAGTCACGATTCTATGTCAGGCATTCAATAAGTAAAGTGCGCCCAACGTGGGGCTCGAACCCACGACCCTGAGATTAAGAGTCTCATGCTCTACCGACTGAGCTAGCCGGGCTGGTGGCTGAGATATTCAGGAGGAGCATCGCCAGGCAACCTGTGTCCCGCCACAGGAACTTTTTCCTGCTCCAAAAGGAAAAGTGGAAGGGTTGTTACACATGGTCTTGAGATTGAAGGGAGGACAATCAAGAGCTTTTGTGCATCGTCTTTTTCAACCTTCCTTGGCATAGCCTTTTCAGAGCATGATCTATGGTGTGCGGAATGCATGTGGACCTCGTTGGTGCCATCTACTCCACACCCTCTTCCAAAGTAAGGAAAACAATTGCCAAACTCGAAATATATTGCAAGGTCTTACTCTAAGTGCACTGATAACCATAAGGTCACTTGGACCACGCAAACCTCAGGAAACACTTAAAACGACGGTTGTTGAAGCTGCAAGATGTGACTAGAAAATGTCAGGCATTCAATAACTAAAGAGCACTCACAGTGGGGATCTAACTCAGGACCCTGAAATTAAGAGTCTCATGCTATTCCAACTGAGCCAGCTGAGCTTTTCGATGAGAATCGCAAGAGGAGCATCGACAGCAAGCGTACCGTCAGCCACAGGAACTTTTTCCTGCACGAATAGGAAGAATGTAAGGGCTGACACACATGGCCTTGAGATTAAAAGCAGGGCATTCAAAAGGTTCTGTGTTGCCTCTCTCAACCTTCCTAGGCATAGCCTATTCATAGCATGATTTGTGGAATGCATGTTGAATATACGATCACTTGGACAACGCCAGCTTCAGGAAGCACTCCAAATGATGGTTGTTGGAGCTTCAAGAAGTGACGATTCTATGTCAGGCATTCAAGAAGTAAAGTGCACCCAAAGTTGGGCTCTATCTCACGACCCTGAAATTAAGAGTCTCATGCTATTCCGAGAGCTAGCCTCGCAAGAGGAGCATCTCCGCCAGCCACAGGAACTTTTTCCTGGACGAAAAGGAAGAATGTAAGGGCTGATACACATGGCCTTGAGATTAAAAGCAGGGCATTCAAAAGGTTCTGTGTTGCCTCTCTCAACCTTCCTTGGCATAGCCTTATAGTGATTTGTGGAATGCATGTTGAATATACGATCACTTGGACAACGCCAGCTTCAGGAAGCACTCCAAATGATGGTTGTTGGAGCTTCAAGAAGTGACGATTCTATGTCAGGCATTCAAGAAGTAAAGTGCACCCAAAGTTGGGCTCTATCTCACGACCCTGAAATTAAGAGTCTCATGCTATTCCGACTGAGCTAGCCGAGTTTTTAATGAGAGTCGCAAGAGGAGCATCGGCAGCAAGCGTACCGCCAGCCACAGGAACTTTTTCCTGGACGAAAAGGAAGAATGTAAGGGCTGATACACATGGCCTTGAGATTAAAAGCAGGGCATTCAAAAGGTTCTGTGTTGCCTCTCTCAACCTTCCTTGGCATAGCCTATTCATAGCATGATTTGTGGAATGCATGTTGAATATACGATCACTTGGACAACGCCAGCTTCAGGAAGCACTCCAAATGATGGTTGTTGGAGCTTCAAGAAGTCACGATTCTATGTCAGGCATTCAATAAGTAAAGTGCACCCAAAGTTGGGCTCCATCTCACGACCCTGAAATTAAGAGTCTCATGCTATTCCGACTGAGCTAGCCGAGTTTTTAATGAGAGTCGCAAGAGGAGCATCGGCAGCAAGCGTACCGCCAGCCACAGGAACTTTTTCCTGGACGAAAAGGAAGAATGTAAGGGCTGATACACATGGCCTTGAGATTAAAAGCAGGGCATTCAAAAGGTTCTGTGTTGCCTCTCTCAACCTTCCTAGGCATAGCCTATTCATAGCATGATTTGTGGAATGCATGTTGAATATACGATCACTTGGACAACGCCAGCTTCAGGAAGCACTCCAAATGATGGTTGTTGGAGCTTCAAGAAGTCACGATTCTATGTCAGGCATTCAATAAGTAAAGTGCGCCCAACGTGGGGCTCGAACCCACGACCCTGAGATTAAGAGTCTCATGCTCTACCGACTGAGCTAGCCGGGCTGGTGGCTGAGATATTCAGGAGGAGCATCGCCAGGCAACCTGTGTCCCGCCACAGGAACTTTTTCCTGCTCCAAAAGGAAAAGTGGAAGGGTTGTTACACATGGTCTTGAGATTGAAGGGAGGACAATCAAGAGCTTTTGTGCATCGTCTTTTTCAACCTTCCTTGGCATAGCCTTTTCAGAGCATGATCTATGGTGTGCGGAATGCATGTGGACCTCGTTGGTGCCATCTACTCCACACCCTCTTCCAAAGTAAGGAAAACAATTGCCAAACTCGAAATATATTGCAAGGTCTTACTCTAAGTGCACTGATAACCATAAGGTCACTTGGACCACGCAAACCTCAGGAAACACTTAAAACGACGGTTGTTGAAGCTGCAAGATGTGACTAGAAAATGTCAGGCATTCAATAACTAAAGAGCACTCACAGTGGGGATCTAACTCAGGACCCTGAAATTAAGAGTCTCATGCTATTCCAACTGAGCCAGCTGAGCTTTTCGATGAGAATCGCAAGAGGAGCATCGACAGCAAGCGTACTGTCAGCCACAGGAACTTTTTCCTGCACGAATAGGAAGAATGTAAGGGCTGACACACATGGCCTTGAGATTAAAAGGAGGGCATTCAAAAGGTTCTTTGAGCAGCCTCTCTCAACCTTCCTTGGCATAGCCTAAATATAGCATGATTTGTGGAATGCATGTTGAATATACGATCACTTGGACAACGCCAGCTTCAGGAAGCACTCCAAATGATGGTTGTTGGAGCTTCAAGAAGTGACGATTCTATGTCAGGCATTCAAGTAAAGTGCACCCAAAGTTGGGCTCTATCTCACGACCCTGAAATTAAGAGTCTCATGCTATTCCGACTGAGCTAGCCGAGTTTTTAATGAGAGTCGCAAGAGGAGCATCGGCAGCAAGCGTACCGCCAGCCACAGGAACTTTTTCCTGGACGAAAAGGAAGAATGTAAGGGCTGATACACATGGCCTTGAGATTAAAAGGAGGGCATTCAAAAGGTTCTTTGAGCAGCCTCTCTCAACCTTCCTTGGCATAGCCTATTCATAGCATGATTTGTGGAATGCATGTTGAATATACGATCACTTGGACAACGCCAGCTTCAGGAAGCACTCCAAATGATGGTTGTTGGAGCTTCAAGAAGTGACGATTCTATGTCAGGCATTCAAGAAGTAAAGTGCACCCAAAGTTGGGCTCTATCTCACGACCCTGAAATTAAGAGTCTCATGCTATTCCGACTGAGCTAGCCGAGTTTTTAATGAGAGTCGCAAGAGGAGCATCGGCAGCAAGCGTACCGCCAGCCACAGGAACTTTTTCCTGGACGAAAAGGAAGAATGTAAGGGCTGATACACATGGCCTTGAGATTAAAAGCAGGGCATTCAAAAGGTTCTGTGTTGCCTCTCTCAACCTTCCTAGGCATAGCCTATTCATAGCATGATTTGTGGAATGCATGTTGAATATACGATCACTTGGACAACGCCAGCTTCAGGAAGCACTCCAAATGATGGTTGTTGGAGCTTCAAGAAGTCACGATTCTATGTCAGGCATTCAATAAGTAAAGTGCGCCCAACGTGGGGCTCGAACCCACGACCCTGAGATTAAGAGTCTCATGCTCTACCGACTGAGCTAGCCGGGCTGGTGGCTGAGATATTCAGGAGGAGCATCGCCAGGCAACCTGTGTCCCGCCACAGGAACTTTTTCCTGCTCCAAAAGGAAAAGTGGAAGGGTTGTTACACATGGTCTTGAGATTGAAGGGAGGACAATCAAGAGCTTTTGTGCATCGTTTTTCAACCTTCCTTGGCATAGCCTTTTCAGAGCATGATCTATGGTGTGCGGAATGCATGTGGACCTCGTTGGTGCCATCTACTCCACACCCTCTTCCAAAGTAAGGAAAACAATTGCCAAACTCGAAATATATTGCAAGGTCTTACTCTAAGTGCACTGATAACCATAAGGTCACTTGGACCACGCAAACCTCAGGAAACACTTAAAACGACGGTTGTTGAAGCTGCAAGATGTGACTAGAAAATGTCAGGCATTCAATAACTAAAGAGCACTCACAGTGGGGATCTAACTCAGGACCCTGAAATTAAGAGTCTCATGCTATTCCAACTGAGCCAGCTGAGCTTTTCGATGAGAATCGCAAGAGGAGCATCGACAGCAAGCGTACTGTCAGCCACAGGAACTTTTTCCTGCACGAATAGGAAGAATGTAAGGGCTGACACACATGGCCTTGAGATTAAAAGGAGGGCATTCAAAAGGTTCTTTGAGCAGCCTCTCTCAACCTTCCTTGGCATAGCCTAAATATAGCATGATTTGTGGAATGCATGTTGAATATACGATCACTTGGACAACGCCAGCTTCAGGAAGCACTCCAAATGATGGTTGTTGGAGCTTCAAGAAGTGACGATTCTATGTCAGGCATTCAAGAAGTAAAGTGCACCCAAAGTTGGGCTCTATCTCACGACCCTGAAATTAAGAGTCTCATGCTATTCCGACTGAGCTAGCCGAGTTTTTAATGAGAGTCGCAAGAGGAGCATCGGCAGCAAGCGTACCGCCAGCCACAGGAACTTTTTCCTGGACGAAAAGGAAGAATGTAAGGGCTGATACACATGGCCTTGAGATTAAAAGCAGGGCATTCAAAAGGTTCTGTGTTGCCTCTCTCAACCTTCCTTGGCATAGCCTATTCATAGCATGATTTGTGGAATGCATGTTGAATATACGATCACTTGGACAACGCCAGCTTCAGGAAGCACTCCAAATGATGGTTGTTGGAGCTTCAAGAAGTCACGATTCTATGTCAGGCATTCAATAAGTAAAGTGCGCCCAACGTGGGGCTCGAACCCACGACCCTGAGATTAAGAGTCTCATGCTCTACCGACTGAGCTAGCCGGGCTGGTGGCTGAGATATTCAGGAGGAGCATCGCCAGGCAACCTGTGTCCCGCCACAGGAACTTTTTCCTGCTCCAAAAGGAAAAGTGGAAGGGTTGTTACACATGGTCTTGAGATTGAAGGGAGGACAATCAAGAGCTTTTGTGCATCGTCTTTTTCAACCTTCCTTGGCATAGCCTTTTCAGAGCATGATCTATGGTGTGCGGAATGCATGTGGACCTCGTTGGTGCCATCTACTCCACACCCTCTTCCAAAGTAAGGAAAACAATTGCCAAACTCGAAATATATTGCAAGGTCTTACTCTAAGTGCACTGATAACCATAAGGTCACTTGGACCACGCAAACCTCAGGAAACACTTAAAACGACGGTTGTTGAAGCTGCAAGATGTGACTAGAAAATGTCAGGCATTCAATAACTAAAGAGCACTCACAGTGGGGATCTAACTCAGGACCCTGAAATTAAGAGTCTCATGCTATTCCAACTGAGCCAGCTGAGCTTTTCGATGAGAATCGCAAGAGGAGCATCGACAGCAAGCGTACCGTCAGCCACAGGAACTTTTTCCTGCACGAATAGGAAGAATGTAAGGGCTGACACACATGGCCTTGAGATTAAAAGGAGGGCATTCAAAAGGTTCTTTGAGCAGCCTCTCTCAACCTTCCTTGGCATAGCCTAAATATAGCATGATTTGTGGAATGCATGTTGAATATACGATCACTTGGACAACGCCAGCTTCAGGAAGCACTCCAAATGATGGTTGTTGGAGCTTCAAGAAGTGACGATTCTATGTCAGGCATTCAAGAAGTAAAGTGCACCCAAAGTTGGGCTCTATCTCACGACCCTGAAATTAAGAGTCTCATGCTATTCCGACTGAGCTAGCCGAGTTTTTAATGAGAGTCGCAAGAGGAGCATCGGCAGCAAGCGTACCGCCAGCCACAGGAACTTTTTCCTGGACGAAAAGGAAGAATGTAAGGGCTGATACACATGGCCTTGAGATTAAAAGCAGGGCATTCAAAAGGTTCTGTGTTGCCTCTCTCAACCTTCCTAGGCATAGCCTATTCATAGCATGATTTGTGGAATGCATGTTGAATATACGATCACTTGGACAACGCCAGCTTCAGGAAGCACTCCAAATGATGGTTGTTGGAGCTTCAAGAAGTCACGATTCTATGTCAGGCATTCAATAAGTAAAGTGCGCCCAACGTGGGGCTCGAACCCACGACCCTGAGATTAAGAGTCTCATGCTCTACCGACTGAGCTAGCCGGGCTGGTGGCTGAGATATTCAGGAGGAGCATCGCCAGGCAACCTGTGTCCCGCCACAGGAACTTTTTCCTGCTCCAAAAGGAAAAGTGGAAGGGTTGTTACACATGGTCTTGAGATTGAAGGGAGGACAATCAAGAGCTTTTGTGCATCGTCTTTTTCAACCTTCCTTGGCATAGCCTTTTCAGAGCATGATCTATGGTGTGCGGAATGCATGTGGACCTCGTTGGTGCCATCTACTCCACACCCTCTTCCAAAGTAAGGAAAACAATTGCCAAACTCGAAATATATTGCAAGGTCTTACTCTAAGTGCACTGATAACCATAAGGTCACTTGGACCACGCAAACCTCAGGAAACACTTAAAACGACGGTTGTTGAAGCTGCAAGATGTGACTAGAAAATGTCAGGCATTCAATAACTAAAGAGCACTCACAGTGGGGATCTAACTCAGGACCCTGAAATTAAGAGTCTCATGCTATTCCAACTGAGCCAGCTGAGCTTTTCGATGAGAATCGCAAGAGGAGCATCGACAGCAAGCGTACTGTCAGCCACAGGAACTTTTTCCTGCACGAATAGGAAGAATGTAAGGGCTGACACACATGGCCTTGAGATTAAAAGGAGGGCATTCAAAAGGTTCTTTGAGCAGCCTCTCTCAACCTTCCTTGGCATAGCCTAAATATAGCATGATTTGTGGAATGCATGTTGAATATACGATCACTTGGACAACGCCAGCTTCAGGAAGCACTCCAAATGATGGTTGTTGGAGCTTCAAGAAGTGACGATTCTATGTCAGGCATTCAAGAAGTAAAGTGCACCCAAAGTTGGGCTCTATCTCACGACCCTGAAATTAAGAGTCTCATGCTATTCCGACTGAGCTAGCCGAGTTTTTAATGAGAGTCGCAAGAGGAGCATCGGCAGCAAGCGTACCGCCAGCCACAGGAACTTTTTCCTGGACGAAAAGGAAGAATGTAAGGGCTGATACACATGGCCTTGAGATTAAAAGCAGGGCATTCAAAAGGTTCTGTGTTGCCTCTCTCAACCTTCCTAGGCATAGCCTATTCATAGCATGATTTGTGGAATGCATGTTGAATATACGATCACTTGGACAACGCCAGCTTCAGGAAGCACTCCAAATGATTGTTGGAGCTTCAAGAAGTGACGATTCTATGTCAGGCATTCAAGAAGTAAAGTGCACCCAAAGTTGGGCTCTATCTCACGGACATCGGCAGGCAACCTGTGTCGCCAGCCACAGGAACTTTTTCCTGGACGAAAAGGAAGAATGTAAGGGCTGATACACATGGCCTTGAGATTAAAAGCAGGGCATTCAAAAGGTTCTGTGTTGCCTCTCTCAACCTTCCTAGGCATAGCCTATTCATAGCATGATTTGTGGAATGCATGTTGAATATACGATCACTTGGACAACGCCAGCTTCAGGAAGCACTCCAAATGATGGTTGTTGGAGCTTCAAGAAGTGACGATTCTATGTCAGGCATTCAAGAAGTAAAGTGCACCCAAAGTTGGGCTCTAACTCACGACCCTGAAATTAAGAGTCTCATGCTATTCCAACTGAGCCAGCTGAGCTTTTCGATGAGAATCGCAAGAGGAGCATCGGCAGCAAGCGTACCGCCAGCCACAGGAACTTTTTCCTGGACGAAAAGGAAGAATGTAAGGGCTGATACACATGGCCTTGAGATTAAAAGCAGGGCATTCAAAAGGTTCTGTGTTGCCTCTCTCAACCTTCCTTGGCATAGCCTATTCATAGCATGATTTGTGGAATGCATGTTGAATATACGATCACTTGGACAACGCCAGCTTCAGGAAGCACTCCAAATGATGGTTGTTGGAGCTTCAAGAAGTCACGATTCTATGTCAGGCATTCAATAAGTAAAGTGCTGGGGCTCGAACCCACGACCCTGAGATTAAGAGTCTCATGCTCTACCGACTGAGCTAGCCGGGCTGGTGGCTGAGATATTCAGGAGGAGCATCGCCAGGCAACCTGTGTCCCGCCACAGGAACTTTTTCCTGCTCCAAAAGGAAAAGTGGAAGGGTTGTTACACATGGTCTTGAGATTGAAGGGAGGACAATCAAGAGCTTTTGTGCATCGTCTTTTTCAACCTTCCTTGGCATAGCCTTTTCAGAGCATGATCTATGGTGTGCGGAATGCATGTGGACCTCGTTGGTGCCATCTACTCCACACCCTCTTCCAAAGTAAGGAAAACAATTGCCAAACTCGAAATATATTGCAAGGTCTTACTCTAAGTGCACTGATAACCATAAGGTCACTTGGACCACGCAAACCTCAGGAAACACTTAAAACGACGGTTGTTGAAGCTGCAAGATGTGACTAGAAAATGTCAGGCATTCAATAACTAAAGAGCACTCACAGTGGGGATCTAACTCAGGACCCTGAAATTAAGAGTCTCATGCTATTCCAACTGAGCCAGCTGAGCTTTTCGATGAGAATCGCAAGAGGAGCATCGACAGCAAGCGTACTGTCAGCCACAGGAACTTTTTCCTGCACGAATAGGAAGAATGTAAGGGCTGACACACATGGCCTTGAGATTAAAAGGAGGGCATTCAAAAGGTTCTTTGAGCAGCCTCTCTCAACCTTCCTTGGCATAGCCTAAATATAGCATGATTTGTGGAATGCATGTTGAATATACGATCACTTGGACAACGCCAGCTTCAGGAAGCACTCCAAATGATGGTTGTTGGAGCTTCAAGAAGTGACGATTCTATGTCAGGCATTCAAGAAGTAAAGTGCACCCAAAGTTGGGCTCTATCTCACGACCCTGAAATTAAGAGTCTCATGCTATTCCGACTGAGCTAGCCGAGTTTTTAATGAGAGTCGCAAGAGGAGCATCGGCAGCAAGCGTACCGCCAGCCACAGGAACTTTTTCCTGGACGAAAAGGAAGAATGTAAGGGCTGATACACATGGCCTTGAGATTAAAAGCAGGGCATTCAAAAGGTTCTGTGTTGCCTCTCTCAACCTTCCTAGGCATAGCCTATTCATAGCATGATTTGTGGAATGCATGTTGAATATACGATCACTTGGACAACGCCAGCTTCAGGAAGCACTCCAAATGATGGTTGTTGGAGCTTCAAGAAGTCACGATTCTATGTCAGGCATTCAATAAGTAAAGTGCGCCCAACGTGGGGCTCGAACCCACGACCCTGAGATTAAGAGTCTCATGCTCTACCGACTGAGCTAGCCGGGCTGGTGGCTGAGATATTCAGGAGGAGCATCGCCAGGCAACCTGTGTCCCGCCACAGGAACTTTTTCCTGCTCCAAAAGGAAAAGTGGAAGGGTTGTTACACATGGTCTTGAGATTGAAGGGAGGACAATCAAGAGCTTTTGTGCATCGTCTTTTTCAACCTTCCTTGGCATAGCCTTTTCAGAGCATGATCTATGGTGTGCGGAATGCATGTGGACCTCGTTGGTGCCATCTACTCCACACCCTCTTCCAAAGTAAGGAAAACAATTGCCAAACTCGAAATATATTGCAAGGTCTTCTAAGTGCACTGATAACCATAAGGTCACTTGGACCACGCAAACCTCAGGAAACACTTAAAACGACGGTTGTTGAAGCTGCAAGATGTGACTAGAAAATGTCAGGCATTCAATAACTAAAGAGCACTCACAGTGGGGATCTAACTCAGGACCCTGAAATTAAGAGTCTCATGCTATTCCAACTGAGCCAGCTGAGCTTTTCGATGAGAATCGCAAGAGGAGCATCGGCAGCAAGCGTACTGTCAGCCACAGGAACTTTTTCCTGCACGAATAGGAAGAATGTAAGGGCTGACACACATGGCCTTGAGATTAAAAGCAGGGCATTCAAAAGGTTCTGTGTTGCCTCTCTCAACCTTCCTAGGCATAGCCTATTCATAGCATGATTTGTGGAATGCATGTTGAATATACGATCACTTGGACAACGCCAGCTTCAGGAAGCACTCCAAATGATGGTTGTTGGAGCTTCAAGAAGTCACGATTCTATGTCAGGCATTCAATAAGTAAAGTGCGCCCAACGTGGGGCTCGAACCCACGACCCTGAGATTAAGAGTCTCATGCTCTACCGACTGAGCTAGCCGGGCTGGTGGCTGAGATATTCAGGAGGAGCATCGCCAGGCAACCTGTGTCCCGCCACAGGAACTTTTTCCTGCTCCAAAAGGAAAAGTGGAAGGGTTGTTACACATGGTCTTGAGATTGAAGGGAGGACAATCAAGAGCTTTTGTGCATCGTCTTTTTCAACCTTCCTTGGCATAGCCTTTTCAGAGCATGATCTATGGTGTGCGGAATGCATGTGGACCTCGTTGGTGCCATCTACTCCACACCCTCTTCCAAAGTAAGGAAAACAATTGCCAAACTCGAAATATATTGCAAGGTCTTACTCTAAGTGCACTGATAACCATAAGGTCACTTGGACCACGCAAACCTCAGGAAACACTTAAAACGACGGTTGTTGAAGCTGCAAGATGTGACTAGAAAATGTCAGGCATTCAATAACTAAAACTCACAGTGGGGATCTAACTCAGGACCCTGAAATTAAGAGTCTCATGCTATTCCAACTGAGCCAGCTGAGCTTTTCGATGAGAATCGCAAGAGGAGCATCGACAGCAAGCGTACCGTCAGCCACAGGAACTTTTTCCTGCACGAATAGGAAGAATGTAAGGGCTGACACACATGGCCTTGAGATTAAAAGGAGGGCATTCAAAAGGTTCTTTGAGCAGCCTCTCTCAACCTTCCTTGGCATAGCCTATTCATAGCATGATTTGTGGAATGCATGTTGAATATACGATCACTTGGACAACGCCAGCTTCAGGAAGCACTCCAAATGATGGTTGTTGGAGCTTCAAGAAGTGACGATTCTATGTCAGGCATTCAAGAAGTAAAGTGCACCCAAAGTTGGGCTCTAACTCACGACCCTGAAATTAAGAGTCTCATGCTATTCCGACTGAGCTAGCCGAGTTTTTAATGAGAGTCGCAAGAGGAGCATCGGCAGCAAGCGTACCGCCAGCCACAGGAACTTTTTCCTGGACGAAAAGGAAGAATGTAAGGGCTGATACACATGGCCTTGAGATTAAAAGCAGGGCATTCAAAAGGTTCTGTGTTGCCTCTCTCAACCTTCCTTGGCATAGCCTATTCATAGCATGATTTGTGGAATGCATGTTGAATATACGATCACTTGGACAACGCCAGCTTCAGGAAGCACTCCAAATGATGGTTGTTGGAGCTTCAAGAAGTCACGATTCTATGTCAGGCATTCAATAAGTAAAGTGCGCCCAACGTGGGGCTCGAACCCACGACCCTGAGATTAAGAGTCTCATGCTCTACCGACTGAGCTAGCCGGGCTGGTGGCTGAGATATTCAGGAGGAGCATCGCCAGGCAACCTGTGTCCCGCCACAGGAACTTTTTCCTGCTCCAAAAGGAAAAGTGGAAGGGTTGTTACACATGGTCTTGAGATTGAAGGGAGGACAATCAAGAGCTTTTGTGCATCGTCTTTTTCAACCTTCCTTGGCATAGCCTTTTCAGAGCATGATCTATGGTGTGCGGAATGCATGTGGACCTCGTTGGTGCCATCTACTCCACACCCTCTTCCAAAGTAAGGAAAACAATTGCCAAACTCGAAATATATTGCAAGGTCTTACTCTAAGTGCACTGATAACCATAAGGTCACTTGGACCACGCAAACCTCAGGAAACACTTAAAACGACGGTTGTTGAAGCTGCAAGATGTGACTAGAAAATGTCAGGCATTCAATAACTAAAGAGCACTCACAGTGGGGATCTAACTCAGGACCCTGAAATTAAGAGTCTCATGCTATTCCAACTGAGCCAGCTGAGCTTTTCGATGAGAATCGCAAGAGGAGCATCGACAGCAAGCGTACTGTCAGCCACAGGAACTTTTTCCTGCACGAATAGGAAGAATGTAAGGGCTGACACACATGGCCTTGAGATTAAAAGGAGGGCATTCAAAAGGTTCTTTGAGCAGCCTCTCTCAACCTTCCTTGGCATAGCCTAAATATAGCATGATTTGTGGAATGCATGTTGAATATACGATCACTTGGACAACGCCAGCTTCAGGAAGCACTCCAAATGATGGTTGTTGGAGCTTCAAGAAGTGACGATTCTATGTCAGGCATTCAAGAAGTAAAGTGCACCCAAAGTTGGGCTCTAACTCACGACCCTGAAATTAAGAGTCTCATGCTATTCCGACTGAGCTAGCCGAGTTTTTAATGAGAGTCGCAAGAGGAGCATCGGCAGCAAGCGTACCGCCAGCCACAGGAACTTTTTCCTGGACGAAAAGGAAGAATGTAAGGGCTGATACACATGGCCTTGAGATTAAAAGCAGGGCATTCAAAAGGTTCTGTCTTGCCTCTCTCAACCTTCCTAGGCATAGCCTATTCATAGCATGATTTGTGGAATGCATGTTGAATATACGATCACTTGGACAACGCCAGCTTCAGGAAGCACTCCAAATGATGGTTGTTGGAGCTTCAAGAAGTGACGATTCTATGTCAGGCATTCAAGAAGTAAAGTGCACCCAAAGTTGGGCTCTAACTCACGACCCTGAAATTAAGAGTCTCATGCTATTTTGATTGAGCTAGCCGAGTTTTTAATGAGATTCGCAAGAGGAGCATCGGCGGCAAGCTTACTGCCAGCCACAGGAACTTTTTCCTGGCATTCAGTAAGTAAAGCGCGCCCAACATGGGGCTCGAACACACGACCCTGAGATTAAGAGTCTCATGCTCTACCGACTGAGCTAGCCGGGCTTGTGGGTAAGATTTTAGGAGAAGCATCGCCAGGCAACCTGTGTCCCGCCACAGGAACTTTTTCCTGCTCCAATAGGAAAAGTGGAAGGGCTGTTACACATGGTCTTGAGATTGAAGGGAGGACAATCAAGAGCATCGAATGCATGTTAAATATACGATCACTTGGACAACGTGAGCTTCAGGAAGCACTCGAAATGATGGTTGTTGGAGCTTGGTTATATGTTTAAGATCTCGTTAGCATTTAATTAATTTTACAAACTATTTTAATATTCGTCATCCAGAGCTGTATTAACATATTGTGGTGATATGGTCTTAACTAGACAGCCAATTTAGCAATACAGTAATGAAGCAAGGGTTCTCATTTAACGCCTATACAGCGTTTATTGTAGCAATACATTAACGAAGCAAGGGTTCTAATTTCAAGCCTATACAGCGTTTATTGTAGCAACACGTAATGAAGTCTGCACCAAAAACAATAAAACTGATTAACTGTCTGTACTCACTTGCACAGAAAAACTAACGGGACATAATCAGCCCCGACTGGAATTAAATAGGCCTATTAGTGTCACTTTTCAACAAATTAAAAAAGTAAATGTTTTAGGCCTAAATCGATCAGATGGACAATGTAATGATATGCGTTATCAAATATATCTGCTGGAGCCTAGTTATTCACAGAAAGGTTTTCACATAGACCGTGCAAATCAGTGTTACTTGTTGTTGAGAATTTAGGTATGAACATTCAATTAATATATAAATAACCATATTTAGCCCTTCAGTGATGATGGAAAAGTTTTTTTTTAATGTTTATTAGAAGAACTTTAGCCATGCCATTATAAAATGGGACTTCAGTTGTGCCCCTTATCACTTCTTTAGTATTTGTCTATTAAATTCCTCCTGCTCTTCTTTAGTATTTGTCTATTAAATTCCTCCTGCTCACTGATTAAAAAAAGGAAATTTAGATTGTCGGAGAGAGAACCGTTTACACGTTCATTCCCCCATTTTAGTAAAATTAGTAACGTTATGTTCACTTTGCTAAATTAATACTGCGTTGGAGAGCAATAACGCATGGTCCAATAACTGGCTGGCGTATATTTATTTGTCTTTGGCGTTTATCAGTCTGCCTGTGCTTCAGGTCTGCAGCCTCCCCCTTCTCCAATATCTTGCCTGGGAACTTCTTCATCCTCACACAAAATCGTTACATGGGGTTGTAATCATAAGCACATGAAGTCAGTAAATTGAAAAACCATGTAGCCAAATAAACAGCCAAGATTATTACATGCTTACGTTCTACATGCTAAAAGTTGTGGCGTAGCTGTCAACATAGTTTGCTCGCGTTCGAATGGTTAGCACAAGCAAGCAGATTAACTGTAATATTAAAAACCGAACTAGCAAGGTAGCATTCGAGTTAACTTTAATAGTGTACTGTATGACTAACGCGTTAGCTAACGATAGCATTCGAGTTAACTTTATAACGAGAGTTTAATTTAACCTGGCCTACACTTGTTGTATAGCTTTCGGCCTTAAAGTTTACTTTAATAGTTAATCGTATGATAGCGTTAATTACAAAGGAAGCCATGGCATGGCGCTCAAATAAAACGCAACAATTGCAACTTTTTCTCATTGGCTAAACAGGTGAGGCAGGAAAGGCCTGCCAGTTCTAGTTTGGCAAGTAACAACCAATAGCCTATTGAATAGGCAAGTAACAACCAAAAGACAGAAGGGCATGGGGGGCAGAACTTGCCCGGCCAGGAGCCGCGGCAATACCTTATTCGGTGGTTTATTCGCCAGGTCGAGAAAAGGCTGTTTTGGTAAGCGCCAAGGCAAATTCGCTTTGTTTGGCCAGCTGACCAATCCGAGCAGACTGGGCTCGTCGGGAGAGGGGGCCTTTAAGAGACAGGAGCTAAATCGGAGCATTTCAGACAGAGGGTGAGTAGAGGTGCTGCAGATCCAAGCAGTTTGGAAAAAATAAATTGTTTATTGAACATTTAAACGCGTAAACCTATTCTAGTAGAACTCCTAAATAAATGTATGGACCTGAAAATTAGCATATTAGGGCCCCTTTAAGAATGCTAAGGCAGAGATTCATTTTAAGTTTGTTCTGAGGAATTAAATTTACGACTAATTATGCAATGGTTTTAAGAGCCAGTGCACGACGACAATCAATTCTGTAGACAAAATCCAAGAGTGAAATATCAGCCTGTAGGCTACTTTATTATCAATTTGCTAAAATATCTAGATTAAACATTCATACTGCACGGTATGAGATCAGGGGAAAATGCTTGCCAGGGGTTTTGTAAATTATTCAAACCGTAATGTAATTTTCAATCTTAAAATACAAATACAATCTCTTTGGTCCACGGATGTGGTTGAAGATCTGAGATTAGCCTCTGATACTCATTACTTAAATATCCGTTTTCCTTTCGGGAATATCTCCCTGTCAGTCTATTTAAATGGAAACTGCGAGTTGTTCCCACATTTGCCACAACGTACACATAAAATTGCTTCAGGTTTGACCTGCTACTACTAGATGGCACTGTTCGTCCATCACTCAGTCAGTCAGAGCAGAGGACTGTGCAATCGCTGTTAATCGGTCCCATGACAAATATTATAGGAACTTGCAGAACTGCCCGTTCTGTTTCCCTGCTGTTTGAGACACACTTGACAGGGAGGCATATGCAATGATCATGTGTGGAAAGTACATGCTGTGCCTTTCTTGAGATGTAGAGACATTTTGTCCTGATAGTTAATGTTAGCTCAATTAGTAGTTAGCTATAGCGCGGTTATGTTATTAAATTGTGTTTTGGTCACACTGGCTAGCTAAGGTCGGTAAGATTAAGCTAGCAAAACGAGTCTACATGGCTATTTTTGCGTAACAACTAAGTTTAATTCAACAAGGAGTACCTCACGCTAGATGAAACTGGTGAGTCGATAAAATTAGCATGACGCTAAAATATGCTTTTCGTTTGATAAGAGTTATTGTTTTTAAATGCTTAAAACCTTTTACACCAGGCCAGCAAACTGTGTAAAGTTAGCTAAATGTTAGTGAAAGTAAAAGTCGGCGTTACCGCACTTAGTCGGTGAAGCTAACGTAGCGTTAACTTGTTTAATTTTTGTGTCCACAGCTTGTTGATTAATGTCAGACCATCCAAGGGCTGGCTTTGTAATCGTGACTTTATCCTAAAGTTTTAGGCACACAGTGCTCTGTCTTCTAACTACTGATAGCTATACTATACATTATTATAGCATAAAACACATGACCACCTCATCATAGACATTGTACAACAATGCCTAGTGTAGAGTTTGTGACTTTTTTCAGAAACAATTCCACACAACTGGAGCTGCTACGCACAAGGGCTATTCTAAGCTAACATTCTGCTATATTTTATTGAATTAATATGATACAGTTCAGGTTTTCAAAAATGGAATGCTTTGCCTTCGACTTCACATTCAGAACTTTATTTAAAGTTGCTACACTTCAAAGATTGGGCAAGCTACGCTGCAACTGGAAAATTAAAATAACACTATTGTTGTTCAGGCTTGACATACGAGTTTTTAGTTGTAGTTTCAATTTAATTTCTAGATGAGTGGTTGGATACAAAATCTAGGTGACTTACTGCATTTTTTGCTGTAACCCAAGCTAGGCAAATGTTTAGAAAACAGGAACTACTGAAAAACGTAGATATCACACAACTAGCACCAGCCTGGTTTTGTGTTAACTATGCGTGTCTGTGCTCCTGGCTTCAGTCCAGATGATGTGTTCACACACGTTTGAATAGTCAAGTTCAGGCTTGCACTTCCCTGATTTAATTATCTTTTGAAAGCTTTTTCAGTTCAGATTGAGATGATTTGACATTTTTCCTAACATTTTCCATGGATAGGCCCGGTGTAGGGTTTTCCCATAACCAGGCCTATTTGTTTGACTTTAAATAAGGACATGATGCTTCTTGTTATTTTGGGTGTAGTAGGATCAAGTAGGCTTCTTGGCTCAAGCAAGCATTTCAGGTTAACATTTTAGTTTGCAACGCTTGACTGGTTGGGCTTTCACTTTTGTACTAATTAGCGGGGTCAGAAACAGACTGCTTGCGTTCTAAATAGCTGTCATCAAAAGATATTTGACTCCTCTGAGGATGTCCACAGACAAGGATGCGTATGACCAGAGCAGGAAGAGGGTTATTTTTGATTCTCTCAAGTCCTGGTGTAGAATATCTACGGTTGTAAACGCTAGTTACTCAAATCGGTAGGATGTTACTGTTACAGCCAATAATCAATATAAACTAAAGCTTTACCATTAGTTTACTCCTTTGGGAGAGTGGGCTTTTAGTCTAATCAGTCTAAGCTAGTCATGTTGTGATGTTGGTTTATCTGTGAGATGGCTTTCTATCCCAAATGCAAAAGAAGATAATACAGCATAGGCTCCCTTGAAGATTTTCTGGAATGTTAAAAAGCAGGTTTGACCCAGTCACAAAGAAAGTAATTCATATGTAAAGATGTACAGACAGATGTTATGTTTTTATTTATTTATATACAACTTCCATGTCAGTTAAAGCACTTCTCTCAGAACTACACTCAAGCTATATAGGTTTGAATGTGTGCCTGTGCTTGTGTGTTTTTGAAGGGAGGTGGGGTTTGGGGGCGGTATTGAAGTTCTCTCAGACTGCACTTGTGCATTTTAAATAGAGTCTCTCTTGATGTTTCCTTACCACACCGTGAGCAGAATGTGATTTCCCTCAGGAAGACAACACAGCCATTTGGGAATGGTTGGGGGAAAGCAAAGGTAGGCTCAATGTAGACTGGCCAGACTTAGAAACAACCAGATTGAGTAGAGGGCTGTGGTCTGAAAGAAACAACTGAACATGCGATGTGACCTCACTATCAAACAAAGGGCAAGACTGAGCAGCGGACAATGAGCTTTGTATTAAAAAAAACCCAGACATGACATAACTGATGGATGAAAAGAAAATTACACAGGATAGAAGTCTTATATAATACTGATGCAAACTCGTGTTTTTTTCAACGTTGACCATTGGCTTAGAATGGGATGAATTTAAAACAAAAAATTGCAAGGGAGTATGTGCCGACTCTACAATGTGATGTGATGTCAGGTCAGAAAGGACATTTCTCACTTAGACTATGCTAATAACCATGACAACTTAGGCTATTACTTAGGCCGAAGTCACGCTACTTATCACAGTTAACCAATAACCTTTTTATTTGCGAGGCAATTTAATTGGTTTTGACAAAACCCTATCTACCACATCAAGTTGCCCCATAGAGTGATTGGGCTCCCATTTGAAACAGAGTAATAATATACACTGGGATAAGCTATACGTAATTTAACACTGGTGTGCAGGAAAAATCTTGTTAAGCAAGAGATAGGCCCAGCTTTAAATGTAGAGACTCTCTTAAGAAGTCTCGGGTATCCTAGTACTAGTAGGCAATAACTGTCTAATTTGTAACCTGTTCTAAAGTTGAAAAATCTCAACATGCAATTTATTTGGTTTGTTGTAGCAAAAAAATCCATTGGTTATCTTAAGGCAACATAACTACTGTACTTAAGTACAGTACTTAGGGTCAAAACTGGTGACTTTTTAATATGCTGCATGTATGCTAGGTAACATTAGCAGCTGGCAAAGATATGAGCAAAACTGGGATAGTGGACATTCTGTCGAAACCCCTCTTATTCGTCAATTTTTTTTCCCACCAATTTTCACGACTGGAAGTCCCACAAGTGAGTGTATTTATTACTCATTTTGTATATTCACTCCAGTGACTCGCCTTAACATTAGCTAAGCTATCTGTTAAAGAAACTATTACTGCTCTGGTCAACGTCTACATATTTTGCTGGATTGATGTTACAGTTGTTAGCTACTTAACAAGAGTGTGTTTGTTGATAGCTGTAGCGTAAATTCCTATTAGCCGCGTCCAGACATAATCCAAACAGATTAATGCTGGCTATAAACACTTGTAAACAATTTAATAATTTATTTAAAAATATGATTTTGCGTTTGCATTGCATTTCCTAAAGATAACAAACTCAATGCTGTTTGCAGTGGGATTTCAAGTGCCATCCACAGAGCTCCTCAGACACTAACCCTTTTGTTAACAGTTCCACTTTGCTTTCGATTGTGGAACAAAATTTTTGTTGCCTTTAAAAAAAAAAAACATGAAAACTGCGTTAACCTACTGTACATGTACCAATAAATTATATCAGATTCCCCTATCTGAGGTCTGTAGCACATGCAAAAGGTTAGCCTCTCTAAAAATACTTGCTCACAGACAGGAACAAGGGAGAATGTCACAGACTCAGCATGTGTGCAATTGTTCTCTCTCTCTCTCTCTCTCTCTCTCTCTCTCTCTCTCTCTCTCTCTCTCTCTCTCTCTCTCTCTCTCTCTCTCTCTCTCTCTCTCTCTCTCTCTCTCTCTCTCTCTCTCTCTCTCTCTCTCTCTCTCTCTCTCTCTCTCTCTCTCTCTCTCTCTCTGTGTGTGTGTGTTGTCATGGACTTTTTCCAGTTGTAGCCGAGTGGTGAAGAAAATCCCTAAAGTGGGATGCATATAGCATGTGGCCAAGGGAGGATTATGAGTGTAACCTTAGAGATTAGGAAAGAAAAATGTATCTGCTGAGAGATAGGCCTAGTTGAGGGATATGTAGACAAATGAGTGCAAAAAGTAGAGTAAGTATTTCTAGTGTAGGTGCACAGGTGAGCGAAGGGCATCGTGTTTGGATCTGTTAGGTGGTGGATATTCTCTATGGACCAAGGGAGGGAGGCTTGGGCTGACACCCGGCAGTCCGTGATATGGAAGCCTGCTGTGAGGCTGTTAATGTTGCACTGCAGCTCACTGACCCCAATGTGGGCTCTTATCGAGTCACGCCACTACAGCCTCTCACCCATAGAACACCTTACAGAAGAAGAGTGGGAGAGATTAGAAAAGGATTTATTTGAATAACTGGGACGAGTTTTCAGGGCATTGACAATTCCTTTGATATTAGATAAATATTACAATATTTGTTGTGGTTTGTTTTTGCCAGGAGAGTCCTTCCGTGTCATCACTAAGATTCTTTCAGAAGAGCGTTGCTGTGCTATATGAATAGTTACTTAACACTGATTTTATTTCCCTTTTTCTTTTGAAAGTTCTAATAGGCATGGGCATGCTGGGGAAATGAAACCCTTCCTGGACAAATGCTGAGGAACTTCTAAACCGTACTGTAAATCCTCTCACTTTTGAACTCTCAGCAGAAGCATGGAGGAGCAGCCCAGCTGCCCAAATGTTAGCATTCCCTGCCACAATGAGCAGAGGGACAAGAAGAAACGCTTCACTGTGAGTATGGAAGTATAGCTATTGATATAATTGGTGGAACTGCCACATTACGACAAGTTTACTAAAGAATTTATCTACTGATAGGATCATTAAAGAATCTCCTGTGAGGTTGATTATATTGTGAAATAGCTTTAAAGATTTGGTCTGTCAGTTGTCTTTAATGATGACATTTGTATTGTAGTAAAAGATAGGGTGTGTAGTAATAACATTTTAGGCTTAATTAACCTCTGTGTACGTGTCACCGTAGTTCTATTTTTTAGAGCCACTTGCTTGTAAGAGCCAACTTCTCCCACAAAGATCTAAGATCATTAATTACATATTTGCCAAACCAAGTTATGACTGTATTAAATATCCATTGTAGTAAAGTTGACACACTTTCGCTAAACACTAGCTTTCATTTCTCTATATAAAATAAATGTATCTGGACTTCTGTGTTTTTAAATCAGATTCAATAACTGTGTAGTTATGACTCTTTCCTATGGCTTTTAACTATAGACCTCTAGAGACATGTAGTGCTGCTTTATAGTACTGACCTGTCTTCATTTTCTCTGTCCAGGTTTACAAAGTGATGGTCAATGTTCGAAGACATGAATGGTTCGTCTTCCGGCGATACGCTGAGTTTGACAAGCTCTATAACACAGTAAGTGGTCATCGTCTTTCACTTAGTACACATACCTGGAATGTAAAAATGTATTTTTTATGTGTTATCAGGCTCTAGTAAATACTGAAAATTAAAATTATGAGCTTTTCTTTTGATGCAGTTGAAAAAACAGTTTCCCTCTTTGAACTTGAAAATTCCTGCCAAGAGGATATTTGGTGACAACTTTGACCCAGGCATGTATTTCACTATGCTGTCCGAATACAGCTTCCATTCACAAAACATCTATTTTAATTTTATTTTTGTTGGTTTAGTTCAGCAGGTCAACAGTAACATATCTTAATTAATTTAGATCATGACATGGTTATGGATTCTTTGTATTCTTTTTTTTAATTTTGTATTGAACTGAAATGCTTTTGTATTTATTAACATTGTTATGTGCCACACAGATCACAATTATTCTCTCTCTTTTCCAAATGGAAAAAAGGTGTCTAGTGTTTAGAGTGACCCATTATGCTCATTCTGTTTCATGTCAATGATTCAAATCTGTTATAATTTAGAGTTCATTAAGCAAAGAAGAACTGGGTTACATGAGTTCATCCAGAAAATTGTCTCACATCCACAACTTACCCACCAGTAAGTGTGGTTTATATTATGTTCTGTTTTTATGCAGTATCAAATTTAAAAATGGCAAAAATAGTTCAATTGGCTAGGTTGCCTCAGTGGTCTGAATCAAAGCGACATTCATATTTTTATTTACACATGTAAAAAGAATAGGATCAGCAGAATATATTAGTAGATGCACTTCTGCAGCAGTGCCATTGCAATTGTTTATCAGACCTTAATAACTTGGTATGAACCTCTAACACACAGCCCTGATGTCAAAGCATTCCTCCAGATGGACAAATCCCCAAACCTCTCAGATGCCTCTGAAGATGAGGATGAAAAAGTAAGTTACTGACGTGCTCTACAAGTGCATAGCCTTATGTTCAACCTGATGTTACCAAGTTACCAACTTGGAAAGTGTAACATACTTGTATGGTTTCTATCAATAGCTTGTCTTATACATGAGCTGTTTTTGACAGGCCCCTAGCCTCAAGTCCTCTAGTCTCAAATCCTATCTTGTACCTCTGCAAGTCATTCTAATCCTGTGTTTTTCCCCCATTTACAGAGCAGCTCTACCTCCAGGAACATTAACCTGGGGCCCTCTGGAAACCCACAGTATGTATTCTGTCAAGGCAAATAATGCTATTTATTGTAATGTCATTTATTTGAAACAGCATTTAAGCGCTTGTTGGTCTATTTTCATTGACATTTCGGACAGATGATTGACTTACTTATTCCCTATTACACCAATTGCGGCCATTATTTTGTCTTAGTTGAATTGAGACTTTGTTTGATTTCAGTGCAAAGCCTACTGACTTTGACTTCCTTAAGGTCATAGGAAAGGGGAGTTTTGGAAAGGTATGTGTATGGGTCATGTCTAAGTGTATGTTAAAAATGAAAAAAACGACCTCTAGTTTATCAAACACATCAACTTGTTGTATTAACCTCTGTAAATATAGTCATTGTAATTATTTTATTTAAATGTATTGGTTATTAATATGTGTTTGTTGGATTGGAAACCTAGTATCTTGTCTTATTATTATGTTACTCACACAAAGTGTGTATTTATATAGCTTTTCCGATTATGAGATGTTAGATGTTCAAGAGTAAAGTAGACATGAAAGAGTCTTATCACCACAGTGGCTTGTTTGGTGCCGTCATACATAGTTTTAGTTCTGTACGAACGGGCAAATGGCCTTTCCATGTAGGAAGTGAGAGTTTCACTTTTTTTTGGGACTACACTGCATTGTTTGTGGCCTATTGTCCTTGCCTTGGCTACTTTGCCTGACATGCTTTCTCTCCCATGTGATTAAGGTTCTCCTTGCTAAGTGGAAACATGACAAGAAGTATTATGCAATCAAGGTATTGCAAAAGAGGGTCATTCTCAACCGGAGAGAGGTAAGTGTTCAATGTAACATTTTGGATACAGTGAATTAGAAGTGTTTCGTTAAGCTCACCCATCAGAGATACGTGACGTTTATGTTTACCTTATCTTACAAAAGCCCGCTTTTTTTTTTTCATTTCCTAGCAAAAGCACATCATGGCAGAGCGTAATGTGCTACTGAAGAATGTGAAACACCCTTTCCTGGTCGGATTACATTATTCTTTTCAGACTACAGACAAGTTGTACTTCGTTTTAGATTTTGTCAATGGGGGAGAAGTGAGTATTTTCACTTACAATGCACTCACAATGTTTTGAATCATAGCTCCAAAGATAACCCAAAATAGCCATAACACAGGAAGAGTGATGTAAACTCCGGCAGCCATCCAGGGGCAATAGCTGTACTGTAATAATTTGTGTTCCAGCACTAGCTTCAGTACATTAGTTGAATTTGCTGCTACCAATCTGCCTATGTTGGTTGTTTAAGTGTTGAAGTACGCTGTTGCTATTGTTTCAGCTTTTTTTCCATCTTCAAAAAGAGCGCACTTTTCCGGAACCTAGAGCAAAGTTTTACATTGCGGAAATAGCAAGTGCTTTGGGATATCTGCATTCTCTCAACATTGTTTACAGGTATGTGATGTCTAGCATTTGTGTGTGTGTATTGTGTCAGGGGATGACTATTAAACATAGCTACAGTTATGCAAAAAAAATTGTAAAGATTTACCAGAAAAACCACAGATACACCGTGTGTATTCCAGCTAGAAACTCTCTCTACACACTCAGTCATTTTATTGCCTTTCAGAGCTTTCTATACTCTTTATAGTCTTTAGTTGTAGTCATTTGTAATTTCCAATAATATCCATGAACATGCACACTCAACGGTAAGTTAACAAATTTGTGAGTTAAAATTTTGTTACCTTAGAGAAGGGTTTTAGGCAAATTATGTAAATTTTGATCTGCCCTATTTAAATTATTACGCTTAATGGGTAACATTTAGGATTAATTTGAATTTATAACCTCAGGTCCGTAACCCTGCCATAACCTCCACTCAACAGATTGTTAAAGAACATTGTCAAAGCTATCTAAAAAACACTTTTTTTAAATGCATTTTCTTATGAAAAACAGGGATTCATAAATGTTGAAAAGATTTCATATTTTTCTAGGGACTTGAAGCCAGAAAATATCCTTCTTGATTTTGAAGTGAGTATGATATTACATAATATTATGAAAAGTATCCTGACAAGAACAGACAATATTTTGTTGGATCAAGAGATATTTTGGTAACAAATGCTGCTGACATACAATCACAAGTCTTTTGTGAACTAGAATAATTTTATCTACCTGTTGTATCCATAAACACTATTCCGATTTTGTTTTTACGCCAAGCTATTTTAATATTTTTTGATTCATTTAATAAAGTAAATATTTCTCACATTTATTTCATTATACTGAAATGTAAATGTTTGTTTAATTAAACAGTACATTAGAATTATTTGCTATAGATTTTCTCATAATACTGCTCAAATTGTGTCAAATGTTTGGTACATGCTTAATCTGCACCAGCTACAGGAGCAAGTATCATTTTGCAGTTTCAGCAGTAGAGAATGTTTGTGATTGGATTAGGTTTTAACTGGGCATTTTCAGTTTAGCCTTATAGAGAAAGTGAGAGAATTACGTGCAGGATGCACTCTGGTCAACATTCCAGAGCAGCAACAGATTCTTCGGTTCCCAAGATAATGAGCTGCTTGTGTGGCACATAATGTCTAAAAGTTTCTCTTTTCTTTTTCTAAAGGGACACATAGTTTTGACTGACTTTGGGTTGTGCAAGGAAGGCATTTCCCAAGCAGAAACAACGAGCACATTTTGTGGGACTCCCGAGGTAACATGGAGTTTTGTAAATGTTGTTAAATGTTTTAAAAAATCCACTTCAACGTTAATTATAATTAACATGTCAACGGATAATTATTAACTTAGACAACTTTTTGGTATGAAAGATTTGTGGTGAGTTGTTTTGTTTTGTTTTGGGCTAAATGCACATGGCAAGAGGATATGTTAAAAACATTTTTCTTTTTTAAGACGGCTCCACAAATATTTTTAATATAATTAGTGCATTGTTTTGCATCTAATGCATAATTTCCTTACATTTAAAACCCAAATGACTTTGAGTTTACATTGTCAGATTGATGTATCATGGTTTTCAACAAGTTTTTTATTTTCTTTAAAACACCCAGAGAAATACAAACAATTTACTAAAACCAACATATCTGCGTATTGCTAAGGATTTTCTATGAGAAAATAGATTTATTATTCCTTTATCTAGCTCCACTGAATAGCATAATTCAACAGATGCATACGTTACTAGAAGTTATATCTGAAATCTAAAGCATTTAAATGTATCAGAAATCACGCCTCTTTGCATGTAGTAACAGCGAAAGAATGTGGAGCTGAACAGAGCGGTTGTAACTTATCTAACTTCACTATTATAATCGAAGTGGTGTAGAACATGCATCATTACATCAATTCTGCAATTACCCAGAGGTCTCAATACTAGGTTGCCATTTATTTTTTCACTTATCTTTTCAGTACCTGGCTCCAGAGGTCCTTAGGAAGCAGCCATATGACAACACAGTAGATTGGTGGTGCTTAGGCTCAGTGCTTTATGAAATGCTTTTTGGCCTGGTGAGTAAGCATAGTCTCCTTAAAGAACTCGTCTCAGAACTCATCTCTTTTAAAGAGCGTTCTCATTATGATGCCTGAGATAATGTGTTTGTTGTTTTTATACCCTTGCCCCCTGTAATCTTGTGATTTTTAATGATGTCCTCTGCCTCAATTCCCATGTGTCTGCCCTATGTTTATTGCGTTCTAAATTGTATATTGCGCTGTTTTTACTATGTCTTGTACGGTGACCTTGGGTGATTATAAAGGCGCCTATAAATGAAATGTATTAATATTATTTATAAAGAACTGTCTTTGATATAGATATTGGCATTAAATAATTAATTGGCTGGTGTCAGGCTTTCCCTACAAAAAGTAAAACAACCTGTTAGATTTTGCTCAAGAATATATTTTTGTAGTTTGTAGATGGTTGGAACCTAGTTTTTATTTTAATTTTTTTTACTTGTATTCACTTTGGATAGTTACAAGTGTGGGGTACATTTCAACAAAGTGTGTATTTGGTACAGAAATAACCTAGAAAGACCAATCAGCTCACAAGCAGGGATAGGAAATAAATTTATATAAATATGGATATGCTGTGTTTGGCTGAAAACCGTGGTCTGCTTCCTATGGATTATGAATAACACATTGTTCCTGTTTTCTATGTTGTAGCCTCCTTTCTACAGCAGGGACACACACGAGATGTATGACAACATCCTCCACAAGCCCTTGATGATGCGTCCTGGTGCGTCCAACACAGCCTGGTCTCTCCTGCAAGCCCTCCTGGACAAAGATGGCACAGAAAGACTGGGCTCCAGAAACGACTTTGTGAGTTTCTAGTGGTGTAGTTCCAATGTGGTTCCAATACATCCACTTCAAAATATCCCAAATTCCAGAAACGAATAGCTTTATTTGAGATGCATGGCGTTATGCTCTCTATCGCCGGAACAGACTCAGCAAAGTCAACAGCATCTTTCAGATGATAAATCTTAAAATGTGCTTTGTCATATCCCTTTTTTTAGGAGGAGGTTAAGGGACACAGTTTCTTTTTCTCTATTAACTGGGATGACCTTGAACAGAAGAAGATCCCTCCTCCATTCACTCCTAATGTTGTAAGTGACTCAATACTTACTGAACCTATATTAATTCAATATAAGGACAGAAAGATTTTCATATCCTATTCTTAGCAAAACTCAGAAGAAAGGGCATAGTTAAATACACTGTCTAAGCAAATGGCCGATGTCACACTTTTAATTTGCTGTTTTTCTTAATTACAGAACACCCCCTATGATATCACAAACTTTGATCCAGAGTTTACGGATGAGACTGTACCCAGCTCTGTCTGCTGGTCTCCCGAACATTCCATAGTGAATGCCAGTGTGATGGAAGCTGATGATGCCTTCCTAGGTTTCTCCTACGCACCACCTTCAGATGATTCCTTCCTATAGACAGTTTGCAACGGCGCTCCTGGAAATCCATAACCTGTTTTGGTTTCTTTACTCAAAGGGAAATATTCATGCTGTGGATTAACCCATTTTGAATAGCCAAAGTATTTACCTTAACAACAAATCGGGATCACAGTTTAAAAGAAGAAACCTTTTTACCTAATTATATTTATATAACAGATTATATTTTTTATGAAATGTGGACCATATAGCTTCATAAATATGTATTGCCTATTGGTTTCTGGTTAATCTTGATCCAGATAATGTTGTTGCCCAAAGTGAGCTTTGACAAACAAATAAGCCTTAACTTTCATTCTTTACTCATATTTTCTTTTGTCATTGAAATACAGTACTGTGCTAAAGTTTTAGGCAGGTGTGAAGTCTTTAAAGTTAGAAAAAAAAAACTGATATAAAAATATAAATGTTAATTGTTCCCGAAATTCCCGAAAATACAAAATGAGGGAGAAGCAAGTCTGTATCAAATCAACATTTGGTGTGACCACCCTTCGCCTTCAAAATAGCATCCCCTGCCTAAAACCTATGCACAGAACTGTATATTTTTTAAAGTGTAGGGGGTTTTAGGCTTAAAATCTGATGCAGTTATCTTCACTACACAGCATTTCTGTAATCCTTTTTTTTTCTCGTCAAAATCAATGTTCTCATTCCTATTATTTTAAAGTCTATACTGTTAAGGATATAACAACAATTATGTTGATATTGAGTTGGAAATAGGTAGGCTAGTAGGCTGCATGAGGTCAACGAAGATAAGTCAGGTATTTGTGTCTATAATGAACAATGTAAATATTACTGTTCTGACTAGTATATTAGTGAGTGATGATCTGCTAAAAATAATGCCATCGTTTTGGCTTGCTATTATTTCTAATGGCCTGTCTTGCCTTAAACACAATTAATTCATCCAAACTAAGCCACTTTTACTAGCCCCATGCTGTACAGATGAATAAAAAACAAGCCTACTGTCCAAGACGAAATTAAATATATATATATCGATTCAAAGTTGAACGCGCGTGTGTCGGTTATGAGTGGGTTAGATCTTGAACAGGCTACAGCTATGTAGACCGCCACCAACAACACAGACTGTCAGTCTAACAAAGTTCCAGACACAGACGATTAGCGAACTACAAACTTACAGAAAGCTTTTTTGGTAGCCAGTCTGTATACTGAAATGGACGACACTTTATCCTTGAAAGAATTGATTTTGTATTATTTAGATAAGAGTGGTGGACTAATTAAACTAACCGAAGACTGTCAATTCTTTAACGGTAAGTTCAATCGCTAATAAATAAACGTTAAGTAATTTTAGGCTAAACTTGCCATCAGCTTTGACGTACGTGTTGAGCGCCTAAGGTAGTTACGTTAGCTAGCTAGCTCAATACGTAGCCGTAGTCAACTGGGAGGTGTCTGCTAGCAATTCGGCCACACAGAAGTCCGTCAGTGATGATGTCCCAAACTGAATGGCACAGAGGGTGTTCTATCGCATCTAAATGTCATTCTGATCATCCTTTATGGTCTCTCCATATATATTTGCTGTACTAAACTGAGAAAATCTAAAATGTTGCTAACTTTTTAAGAGATATCATCGGCAGCTCAAGTAGTGTGTATATTATTCAAATTTGCGGACTCAGAAAATAACGCCTAAATTTCATGATCAATTCTGGTCATGACTCATTTCATGATTCATGCCACACCTGATTGCCGGTGTTGAGAATTTTTTTTAAATTATACGTTCTTTACAGATCCCCAGCTAAGTGAAGCACTTTACAGTTTTAGCATTGATGTGAATCCCTCTGATGTGATCGAGCTAGATCCTACATTGGGTGATTGTGTTCTCCATGACCCACTGAAAGCTACGGCTCTATTTCAGTCTGTAAGTTTAAAGGAAACTCGCCTTTGTTCCTGGCATAGGTTCAACTGCATCAACGATATCACATATCCTCATCACGTGTACGTCTTCCCCCTACAGGTTTGCTTCATTACTATAAAAACTCTTTTTCTCATAGAGAAAATACACACTGAGAGTCAGGTAAGATACATTTTCAAGTCATACCCATAAGTGGTATGATGAGTAGTTGTAAATACAGGGATATTGATCTATTTTTTTGGCAACTGCAATTTATTGTTTGAGGTTAAAATGGAAGATTTCACTCAGTGACAATTGTATAAGCCACCATAGGTGATGTCTAAAATGTATGTAAAGTATTATTTGACTGGGCAGCGGGTCAAAAATATGCTCTTACATTCAATTGTCCTCTGTCTTTGCCTCTGACTTAAAAAAAAAATAAAGTTTTTGGTTATAGACGTGTTGCGGCTTAACAAGTTATCGACCCCCTTTTGCTGGAAGCTTTACAAGTAATTTGTCCTATATTCTTGAGGTAAATGTGATTCTGAAATTCACACATCTACCACCATTTCCTGAGTACACCTTGGATCTGTCTGAGTTTCCACGTGGGTATGGTCCCATGAGACCAGTTGCCATGGAGGGCCTGGTCATTGCCATCACACGGGTCACCAAATACACTCAGGGGGCCAGGTTCTTATGCACAGAGGATGACTGCCCCTGCTCAACAGGTATTATGACCCTAACAGCCATGGGAACGGAATCACTTAAAGTGTCAATTTGTTCATAATCATTTACATCAATAATTTGCCATCTTTAGGCTTCCATCACATTCGAGTCCATACTCCTGGGGCAACAGAGTCAGCTACAGTAAGAAATGACTTCACCTGCCGTATCTGCTCATCTCCCCTCAAAGAGGATGTCAAGTTCAGGGTTCTGGGTGGTAAGACTAATGAGTGTCCTTCATCTGTGCTTTTGATCAGAGTTAGGCAGTGTAATCTGAGTGTCTTAAGTAAATGCTTTACTTTTTACAAAAAACCATTGTAGTTTGTGTTTGAAAACAGACAAACAACTGGTGCAGCTTATCCATGTCAAAGCATTGGATGTTCTGAGTGTCCATCCACAAAGCTCACTGAGGTACCAATCTGTCACCCTGTTTCTAAGAGGTAGGCTCACATCATGCTTTGGTATGGTACAGCAACCAATCAACCACATAGATCCACAGTATATGCCAAACTTCTTTAATCTACCAAATCCGTTTCTACAATGTGTGAAACATATTATAAATATAGTTTTAAGAGTCTGTTTCAATGCCAAACTTCTTTAATCTACCAAATCCTTATCTACAATGTGTGAAACATATTAGAAATATAGTTTTAAGAGTCTGTTTAAATGCCAAACATCTTTAATCTACCAAATCCTTATCTACAATGTGTGAAACATATTACAAATATAGTTTTAAGAGTCTGTTTAAATGCCAAACATCTTTAATCTACCAAATCCTTATCTACAATGTGTGAAATATATTATAAATATAGTTTTAAGAGTCTGTTTAAATGTTCAAAATAGGTGTCCACATTGGACAGAGTCCACTGGATTAAGTAGGCATTGATAAACAAACATGCTTATAATTATAGCAATTGGTGTTCTATACTTTTTCTAAGTATAACTGTGCTCAAACTTCAAAGTGTCTAATACTGTATTATTTCAAAAGTTATTTTTACACTTAAACACTTAACAAAGCAATAACATTAGAAATGTGCTATTTAAAGTTGATTCAAAACCAAATTCCTTTCTCACTGCTTGGAATAGAATCGAAAAAGGTGTGCATACAGTATTTCTTCCTTTGGGACAAGTTCCTAAATTAACTTAATTTTTGGAACACAAACATACTTGGGAAAGTTAAAATAAATAAAGTCGCTAGCCATGCACAGTGCCCCTTAGTGAAATATTAGAGGCTCTTGTCCCGTCCAATAACATTGCCCAGTCCCTAAACCTAAGAGACCGGTTACTCTTAGCTTGATTATTAGCATATTTTGTTGACTCAGTCTTATGTTGGAAATCTATATAGAGAGCTCCAGTTACTAAAAATATATGTTAATAAATGTAAGGAACTCTCATTAGCTGATCACATGACACAGACACAGAGGGATCTTTGTTCTGGAAGCCTTTCTCTCTGTTACCCTTGGCAGTCCCGTATTGGTGGCATGCATGTCTCTTCAATAATAAGCAGAAAGAACAAGACCTCTCTGATGAGTATTTCTTTGTTTTCTCTCTGTTTAGATGAACTGTGTAACTCAATGAGAATCGGGGGACTTTACAGAGTTCTAGGCATTCCTGCGCATGTGCACCAGTGGCCAAAAGTCACATGGAGCGTGGAGGCCAATAGCGTCCAACCATGGGAGCCAGCATGTAAGACCTGTTACGATAAGATACTGCTCCCTGTCCAAAAACAATACCACATTTTGTTTTTACTCGTAAGACTTTAATGTAGATATGTGTGAGTGTGTGTGTGAGAGATAATTAGATCACTTTTTTTTTCCACTAATATTTCCATCTACAACTTTGACCAAACACCTGTCCTTATCACCTATAGATCCTCATAAGATCAGCGATAACTTCCAAGCTCTATTGACGGCCACAGCTTGTTCTCCATGGAGGTTCTCTGCCATTGCAGCAAACTCTTTTGGGGCAGCTGTGGTCCCTCCAGGCCTGTGCAGTACACTGAAGCTAGGCCTGCTGCTGAGTTTGGTTCAGACTACAGCAGCAGAAGACAAATCGTCCTACCTGGACCTGCTTGCCCTGACCAATGACACACTTATAATAGACAGGTAGGTCCAGACTACAAAATCTAATTGGTGTTACACTTTAGATATTGGATAAATATCCCTCATCTTGGTTACCTACACTGTTTGTGTGTGTATTAAATGTCATCGTCTCTATAACAAACGTTGAAAAGTGTTAAACTGTTGATGTGTGTGTGGGTGTGTACATTTGTGTGTTGGCCAGGCTGATGACGTACAGCCTACGCCTGGCTGGGCGTGGGGTCAGACACCACAGCTCAGGAGAGATGTTTGCGTCTCTATCTCGGGACGAGCATGGAGCGGGCACGGCAAACATCCACGCCGGCTCCACTCTACTGGCCACGGGGGGCATCTGTCTGCTGGGGGACCTGGGCTGCTACAGGAAAGACAAGATGGATGCTATTCAGACAGGTAGTTTACCTTCGGAGTAGTAGTGTAACGTTATTATTAGGATCTCTATTCGTTTTTGTTTTTTAAACCGCCGCTTACCGTGGTCATCTATCAACCCCTCAGTTCTCTCAGTTCTAGAGAATCGCACAGTGTCTGTGTTCATCCCAGGAAAGAAGTATGGCGAGGATGCTGACCAGCAAGTCTCGTTCCCGGTCCAGTGTAGCTTCTGGGCTCTGGCAGACTCCACTGTTCCTTCACGGAGACCTTCCAGGGGAGACAATGTTGTGCTGGGAACAGGGGTGGGTTCACACTAAGACAAAGCAGTCACAGCACCTCTACAGCTTTCTATAGGTCATTAGAAATGCATAGTAGCTTACATGCTGTGCATTTTGAAAAACGTTTAAAGTGCAATACTGTGGATATTTATAAAGGTTGGCTGAGGACAGCGCATCATAGGTTTTTTGCCAAATCTCAGAGGGCCGATTGTAAATTGAGATTTTATGCAGCAGGGAAAAAACAGGAAATGGAGACTCTCCAAAGGAAGGAGTTAATTGTTTTCACTTAGGGAACAGTCAATCAGTGCCTCTGAAAGTATCTTAAAATCAACTCCAGAACTTGTCAAAATTATTTAGCCTTATCTTGTTTAAGAAAAGAATTTTCGACATTATGTGTAGCCCATCTTTGAGAGAGAACTAGTATGTTCAGCCAAAGTATATTTCCATTTTGTAAGGAATGATTAGTGATGCTTGACATCAGTTCCTTGATTTGATGGGTAGGACATGGGTATAATTCCGGCTCAGCTGGTTGAGGCCTTTGGTCTGGTAATCCAGTGTCGGGAGGTAGGAGGAGAGCAGGGGTTGCTGGCCCAGACTGTCCACATCCTCAGACAGGCAGTACAACCAGGGGAGCCACTTTACCCATCCTGCATGCAGTTCACCACAGACGACTACAGAGAGGTAATATTCCAAGTACCAGTTCTCCTGTGCGTGTTTCAGTATGTTGAACAGCTTGCTTGTCGTCAATTTATTATTCACTCTCATTTCAAATTCATGTTCATAGGAATCAAAATTACTATATATTTTATTCTCTTTATTCTTTGTGTTATTTTTTCATGGCATGTGTGTGTAATTATGATGTATTGACATCTATTTAACAATCTTGTGATATTGTTCCTCCAGCTCCTGGCCTATGCGCGGAGTCTGCAAGTGGAGCTTAGTCCTGGGGCAGAGAAGATGATCCATGGGTACTATATGGCTAGTCGGAGGGTTCGATCAGACCAGAGTCATGGAACAAAGGTGTCTGTCGCATCAATCAAACTCTTGTAAGAAACATTTTTCAAACAAACCATTTTGCAGAATGTTTCGATTTACTTGAATCATTTGCGAGCTTCTCTTTAAGACTATTTCCAATTTTATAAACTCCCACAAGGTGGCGCAATCTCCTTTATGTGACACTTCACTGAAAGCCTTAAGCTACCGAATATTTTTCATAAGACTATAAATGTTTAGAATATATCTTTCAGTGCCGTGTCAAACATTGCTTGGAACTTAACTACTAAAATAAATCTCCTTTCAGCATAGGTGCAGTACAAAAAGGAATACGAATGGAGCTGCCAGTGTGAACATTTTAGATTGTTGAGTTTCTAATGCATGCCTTTATGTAGTAAAAATGAGTACCTCTGCGCATTATTAGATTCCATAGATTAATTGTCACTGCAGGCCTAGCTTCTGCCAGGGCCAGATAAACATGCAAAACTCTGTGATTAGAAAATGTATCAAGATTTAATTAGACTAAGTGGAAACTAGAATATGACTCAAACGAGGTTCGAACCCTCATTTGCTAGATGAATAACCCAGAAAGAGAGGGGGCATATTTGGATTCTACAAGTACTTTGTTGATGGGGCCAAACCTCTGGAAGACAATGTGGTCTGACACTAATCAGCTTTACCTTTTTATATAGTGTATATAATGGGACAGGAAAGCACTTGTTCTGACTAAACAGACGCCTTCAAGTCTGTTCTAGCTGAACTAATATAAAAAAAGTAATATTTTTTTAATTATTAGTATAATATTCTTGGCATTCTTTCTACAGAATCTTTCTTGCTGAGGCCCACTGCAAACTTTGTCTAAGAAGCTTTGTATTAGAGGAAGATGCTGTGATAGCAGTGCTACTTTGTGAGAATGCCATAACCCTCAGACATGGTACAAAATCCAAACAAACCATCTCAATGTATTTTTACCAGAATCTGCTGTACTAAGCATCTATATTGACATGAAGCCATTTTATTTTAAGCTTAGCTAATAACCAGCTAAAAGGTGATTGTGTATTGTGAATTACTCAAAATGTGTTTACATCCATTTAGTGTTCTATTTACCACCAAAAGCCATTACAAAGACAAATCTGGTTTAATTAAATTTCTGAAGTACCTGAAACTCATAAGGTTCAAGTTAAAGGCATGATGTATTTTATGTAATTCATTTTCTGCCGACAGTCTGCATTCTTCCCCTTAAACTTAAGTATCAAACATAATATGGCCTTGTGTAGAATGAATTCCTGACTATAAGCAGTGTACTATAAATGGTCCCCACAAGTAGTTGACCAGGGAATTATGCTTCCTACAGGGGCCTCAGCCCTGGTTCTCTCTCCCGATGCTGTGTTTCCCTGTGACCTTTGTGATACGAGTGCACTGGAGAAGAGGGACCTGGCCCTGGAGCACTTCCACCAGAGCATTCTGCACTTCATCTACGCCCACGCTCCTGGGGCAGACATGTACATCAAAGAGGAGTAGGATCACATCCAGCCCAAAGAACAGGTAACACAAAATTAAAGCCTAATCTTTAAGAGGTCTACAGTAACTGGTCAAAACAAGCCAGTTACACACAATTTCATTTATTTAAAATTCACATGAAAAACAAAAAAGGAAGAATTTGGGCCATTTCATTAAGCATTAAAAATTGCTACACATCACAAGATCCAAGTTCTACGCTTGCATCAAGTACCATATACAGACGGATGACAAATTAAAGGAAAAACCAACATAGGGTCTCAGTAATGTGTTGGGCCACCACGTGCCGCTTGAATACGCCTTGGCATTGATTCTACATGTCTCTGGAACTCTACTGGAGGGATGGAAACACCATTCTTCCAAGACATTTCCTCATTTGGTGTTTTGATGATGGTGGTGGAGAGCGCTGTAACACGTCAGTCCAAAATCTCCCATAAGTGTTCAATTGGGTTGAGATCTGGTGACTGCAAAGGCCACAGCATATGATTCACATCATTTTCATACTCAAACCATTTAGTGACCCCTCGTGCCCTATGGATGGAGGCATTGTCATCCTGGAAGAGACTACTCCCATCAGGATAGAAATGTTTCACCATAGGATAAAGGTGATCACTCAGAACAACTTCGTATTGATTTGCAGTGACCCTTCCCGCTAAGGGGACAAGTGGACCCAAACCATGCCAGCAAAATGCCCCCCACAGCATAACAGAGCCACCGGATCCCCTCACTGTTGGGGTCACGCATTCAGGCCTGTACCGTTCTCTTGGTGTACACCACACATGCACTCGCCCACTTGTCGAGAATATGGTGAAGGATGACTCATCTGACCATTTCACTTTTTTCCACATCTCTGTAGACCAGTGCCTATGGTTTTTGCACCACTGGACTCAAAGGTGCATTCATCTTTGTAATGAGGGGTTTATGCACTGCAACCCTACTATAACATCCCTCTATGTAATTGTCAACGGATTGTTCTTGCTGAAAGTCTGATCACGTCCTGCATTGACATTCTCAGTCACTTGAGGAAGAGTTGCTCTTCTGTTTTTCCTTACATATCGCACTAATGCCCGAGCATCACGGTCATCAAATGTGCGCTGTCGACCACAATTTCAGACCCTATTTACTGATGTCTTTCCCATAGATTTATATGCCGATGTCACTTTAGTCACTGTTCCTATTGAAACACCAGCCAGTTGAGAAGTCTGTGACTGAAGCTCCTGCCAGCCGTGCCCCAGCAATGAACCCTCTTTCAAAGTCACTTAGATCTTTTCCTCTTGCCATCTTGATACAAAATCAGAATCAACTGGGCCTGCACAGCATTTTTGTACATGCCAGAGCATGATTGGATGTTAATTGCTTAATTGTACCATGCAGTGCACCTGTGTGGAAGCATTGTTATGCCATTACAGCATCTGCATTCTTTGTTTCTCCACTAATTTATTCAGGTTTTTCCTTTAATTTGTCTCTCCCGTCTGTATGTAGATATTGGCTCTCCGTACTTGCTGACCTGTATAAAATATAAAAAAATATAAAAAAAATCACACAAGGAACACAGAAAATAAACAATTATAGGATATTATAATGCTGGAAGATCAGATATAGTGTATAGTGTCAGCACCCTATTTAGTCTGATGGGTAAACGGCAAACAAACTCATCATCCTTCCCGTACAGATAGTATCCAAGTAAAATGATCAAATTAGATACATCCTATCCCACTAAAAAGCTTACCATATTGGGAAAGCCTTTCATAATCATAACCACATATCCCCTGTTGCAGCCGAAGAAACCTTCAAGGGGAAAAATAGAGTTCTAATTAGGTTGTGATTGAAGTGGTAAAACGTTATACAAGGAATACAATTTGCTATCAGCAGTCTGATGGGTAAACACCAGGCCGGCAAAGCTTATCAAAGTACCAGCAAGGACGTAATTTCTATGATTTTCAGTGTATAATAAAAATAAGTCTACTCACCGAGAAGGCTCACAAAAGCACCTTTCAGTTGATCAACTAGTCAGTGAACCTAGAAGAGGGAAAACAAATGGAGATGTCAATAGACCTTAGCCTATTACACCTTGAAAACAGGGTTACTGCAGTAAATTGCACTGGTAATTCAGATTGTTAAGTCTCAGCACTCCGTGTTGGTAAGATGGGTAAACGGCAAGTGTATATTCATCACAACAGCACACATCGGATTAAGAGATTAATGAATAAAACAGGTTCTGCAGAATTTGTATCTACCGTTACGAACGTTAAGACTTAAAATTACCTCATTTCACTACTAACAAGTCTTCGCGCTACACCGTTCGATGGTAAATATTAGCCATATTAAAATGACTACATTTGCACTTGTGTGGAGAAGATGATTACAGGGCCTTACAGCAACCCAATAATATGGCTGGTTAGTGCAAGTACTGACCTTAATAGAGCAGATTCCAGCAAATCCATCTAAAAATATCCATGGAACCTATTGATACACAAATGAAAAGAAAATGACTCCTTGTCAGATTACTTGCAGAAATTACATAAATATTTATTCAGCAATGATGTATCTGGTCATTCAGTTGGTCACAGTTTCAGCACCGATTTGTTCTGATGGGTAAACGGCATAAATGTGAAGTCATCATTACTCCAGTAGTACCGACAAACACTCCTATAGAAAACTGGCGTACCTCCATGGAGACGGTCATAGTACATCTAGCGGTACTGGGCCCGGCTAAGTGAACAAAACCTGTAGAGATGATAAAAAACTAGGTTTAGTACTACATTTGTACCTTAGGATGGTCAGTGGGTGAGACAAAGTTGGAAAATCAGAATCTCTAAGTTTCAACACAATTTGTCAGATGGGTAAACGGCAGAAATTAAAGATCATCATAGTACCAACAGTCACATGTTCAATAAATAAACTTCAGTGTCTCAAGATCTTACCTCAGTTGATAGTCAAACGTGACCACATCATTCAGCCCCCAGTGCCCCTACACAGATAAGTTGCAAGTTAGTTCAATGTTAAATGGTGTTGAGGACTCCGAGACTTTTATAAATGTGAATACAATGCAAAAAGTAAAAGCCTTGCAATAGTATCAATGTATGACCCATGTCAAATAAGTTGTGGCCATTTTTTTTTATTCCCATCTATGGTCATTCCCTTCCAATTTCTAAGTGGTGATGTCACAGCTAGTTTGGATTTTCGTAATTGACAAAGCAAAACATAATGGCCAGTCCACAGTTCAAAAAGCTTTTGAGTTTTATGACTGATGATCTAAAGGTCATAGGCCAATTTGTAATACAGCTTGAGACCACATCCACCAATGAGCTCTCAATGCGGGTTCAACTGCTGGTTATAACCTATTCCGTGACCTTTACCAGCAGAAGTGGCCCGCATTAACTCTTGGCCGTACTGATTTAAGTCATTCTCAGACAATTCCCCAACCATCTGATCTTGGCCCGTTAACTTTCAAACGCAGTTGCACAATTGTTAATGTAAGCAATGAGGGTCGCTATACAAGTGTGTGTGTGTGTGTATGTGTTCAAAAACATCGATTACTAAACTTATTTAACAGTAACGTTACTTTTGTTCTGGTGTCTCTGCCAACCAGACAAGTGCTGAGCCTAAGCCCTGAAACTGAGACACTAGACTAGCATGTACTTAAAACGTGCTTGGAAGACAGATCTCGCAAACGTAAAATTATCCAGACAATTCAGTTAAAGCTATATATAAAAACTAAATGCATAAAAAGTTTCACAACCAGTCACAATCCGGTTAACAATAACGGGACGGCAAGTATGAGTTCCTAGTACAAGTTACTTTGCAGTTGCACATGCACGTGGCAGTCTGTAGCATTAGCGTATCGAATGGCCAAGTGCAGCTAACATTAGCACCTAGCTAGGCCTTTATTGTAAGGCAATTATAACGTTAACTAAGAATGTTAGTTAAGTACAACCACGTCACCCTATCCAAATGTTGGTTTTGCTAAAATAATAACGTTAACGCAACATACCTTATATCGAGACACATTTTCAAAACGCACGCCGTGTTGCTTGGCTGCTTCATCTCTACGACGGAAAAGTAAGGACGGAATTTCCGGTGTCTTCACCTTTATATGGCTTGCTTGCGTCAGAACAGTGGCTGGACCGTCGCACTGGGTAAGCTACTTTCCTTGATTAAAGGTACAACCCATAGATTTATACTGTAGCTGTATAGGTTCCAGACTCAAACCTTCTTCACAAAATAAAAAGGTACAATTATACAACTTTGTCACTTTATTGGTTTCTTTGACAGAGAAGCATTCGAGACATGTTTGAGCCATTTCCACCCCTAAGTAAATATTGCGTGCACAGGTCATCGGTTATTTAATTTAGGTAACAAGGTACAGGTGGTTATCTTTAAACCTACATGCTAATTTATAGCCTACAATTTATTTGGTTAAGGAATTGTACACTGGTTCTCGAACAATAGCCTATAATATGTTTTCAAGTTTTTAAAGGCAAATTGTGGCTCTATTGCTCCAAGCTTCAATTTTGACAAAAAAAAATTGCATACAAAGTTTGCAGCTATATCAGTGACCCATAGTCTTCATTTATGTTCTAGAGGAATGTATGTGTTCTTTGATTTGACTGGAAACTGGAAAATTAAAGTGTGGCATATTCGGTCATGCAATGTGACGCAAACAGATTGTGGTTGTTGAAGTGATATAAAATGAGAGCCTACCATTTCCATTAGAAGTAACGGGGATCGGTGAAGTGTTTTGTAGGCCTACTATACTAAAAAGTACAGTTATTGTGTAAACGCTGTTATTCAAATAACATCGTTGTGTATAGTATATATGGCTACGTATTTGTTTAAAGTTGACAGTTGGAGGCACTGTAACATTTAAACAGTAGTAGTTATGTTGGGTGCAATATCAGCTACAGGATAGTTTATTTAAAATGTATATGTCAGATTAGGATAATAATAGCTATTTGTGTCAATTTGTGTACACTAATGTATTATATTTGTTTTTGCAAAATGCCCACAAGTCATTTTCGGCCTATACGGGAACACTTTTTACCTCAAACATATGAAAGCCACCCATATGTGGCAATTTGGCATGCAAGTTAAAATGTTAGTTATTGTTTACCTTCTTGTGCTTAGTTAAGCCATAATAATAATAAAAAATTACACATTTTGGAACACCTTATAATTTAAAGTCGATAGTATAAATGGGATATTGCAACTACATTATATTTTATTATCGACAATATCCACAAATACATTCACAAACATGCATGTAAAAGAAAAAAAAGAAAGGAAAAGAACATAATATGAAGGGGCTCTTTTGTTAACATGACAGACCACTTCACATGACAGATGTTAAGTTATTCACACATGCATAGTGCAAATGTTTTAACTGAAAGTGCATATAGCAATCCACTCATGCATGCTGTATTACCCTAACATGTATTTGCCACAAATCCAACTGAAATGCATTGGCCAAAATAATAAAAGAGTGGGCTTTTTCAAAATGTATGCATATTAACATTTAAGTATTTTGTGTTGTCTAATTCTGAGTTTAAAAGGATCTCTTAACTCTTTACAAACTTTGAGTCCAGGAAATCAGTTAGGCCTATAACAATTAGCTGAAATACACAATTAGCTAAAATAATTTTGTTTTTGCCAAATACAGTTATTGTGCTGTTAATTATTGCCAGTGGTCGACGACGATGCGCCTTGATTTTCTGACTTTGACTTCAGAAACTGTCCGGTGGCTCCAACGTATAATCTGGATCGCATTGGCCACTTCTGTGAAGATAAAAATGTAACATGTAATGTAATATTCATAAAAGTTGACTCCTTGTCTTGTTCTGCAGAGCCTATAGATCTAGAATCTTTATGGCGCTCATTTTATTGCTAGTAGGCCTATAATGGTATTTTCAATTAAAGCTATCAACTCAAAATACAAAAAAATTATTTTAGGCTGTGCTTTTTATAGCTTTGAACTTCCAACGGAATGCTAAAATCAGCTGCTGATTATAGCCTATCATACACACAATAGAGCAATAAAACAATACCAAGAGCATAACATATTTTAGACGAGCAAAAACTTTTAAATAATTACTATTATCTTCAAATAGCCCGATGACGTATGGGCTTAGGCCTATATACTACTCTTACTCACTTTTACTGGGTGTAGGTAACCATCGCCTTTTAGTGAATGCAATGCGTCTGTTTGTTTTGTGCTTTCTGCTTCTTCCATTCCTTCTTCTTGTAGTGTTCGAGTCAGGTGAGCAATATATGTTGTTGCCAATATCAACACATCGAGTTTAGACAGCTTGGTATCTGGTGGAACTGAGGGCAGCGTTTTCTGAAGTTCGAGAAATGCATGTCTCAGTGTTTGTACTCGACTCCTTTCCCGTGCTGCATTAGCCGCTGCTGGACGCCCTCTGCCACCAACTCCACCAGCTTGGACCACCGAGCTTTGAGACTCAGAACGCCGACTTTGAGGACTGCATGGGCTAGAGTTTGGACTGGATTCAGGACTATCATCCCTAACTCTCACGGAGTAATTTCCACTGTCCATTCGGACGGCCTGTCTTCCAACCATTGAGATCTCGTTACAAACCTGAAGGATGACATTGTTGTAAATTTCCCTTACACCATGCTAATAAATAAAGGCAGTTGACGTCTTCAACAGTTTCTAAACAAAGAAATGCAAAAGCTATTACTGTACACTGTACAGTATTACAGTACATATTTTTTATATTTTCAGTATAGGCCTATGCTACTTTGAAGTAAAACATAAAAAATAAGCATATTTCTATTTACAAACATTTGTCCATAATATAGCCTACATTGTAGCCTATAAAAAAGTGCATACAGATATAGACATGACGTGGCCTATAAAAAGTTTAAGGTACAAAGGTATCCAAACATGCAAATTATAATAAAACTGTTTGAAACTATTGAATTTAATGTCAACGTGTAATTTGATGTTTCGGATACGGGAAACAGTCAAATTCAAATATTTCCTAAAATATATATTCATATTTTTTAAAACACACCTGGAAAAGCAAAGGTCAGAAGAATTGTGTAGTGAACAAAAGATGGGTGAACTTACCTTTGGATTTTTCTAAAAAGCCCCGTCTTGAGAAACGGCATCCAACCAGTTGTTACAGATTTTTGCTGCTGCTATATCCCACTCGAACGGTGATCATTCTTATAAAGAGGCGCGGCTGTCAAAATATGGTGCGCTGTGGTCCCTCTATGCACATGGAGAACCCACCGTAGTCTTACCTGTGTGCGTAAAAGTCGAGCTCTTAATTTATTGGATAGGCTCAAACTCAAAGGCCAGGCAACTCTTTTACTCCCGAGTAATTAATCACGAAGCCGTCTCTGCAAATGAGAGCAGCACTTTCCCCTTTGGTAACTTACTTCTGTCTGAGGGGAGCATAGTGATCCGTTTCAAATTGAGGCGTAGTCTATACCCGTATATTGCACAGTGCATTTTTTCAACTACAGAGGAAGTATTTTGAAAATAGCAGAGAACCTGGAGTCGTATTTTATGCTGCGAAGGTTAGGTTTATGAAAGTGTAACTTTTTTTCTTCGAATTTGCGATACCAGATTATCTAAGCACATAGTTGCAGGCAAAGCAATAGCCTAGATTGCACTTTGTTTGGCAAGTTTGCAGCAGACCGTGAAGGCAAGATGACAAGTGTAAGGTGATACGTTGATTATTTGACTAATTGCTGTGGCATCTTAAGTTGCAGGTCGCAATACAGCTCATTTAGGCCTACTGAGGACCAGCTAATAAATAAACTCTAAACATTGCAATCAACAGGCAAGCACGAGGAAATTCTTGTGAAGGTCCTATATTAATCATTTCAGATTTTCAAGTCCTGCTAACATAGATGTCGCCAAATTAATGAAAGGAATTATTCATAACGTTTATTCCTCAGACTGTTCTTAATAAACATTGTTTTTGTAAGGATGGAGTAACAGTTTTGCTCGGGGCTACTAGCCTAATTATAGAGCAAAGAAAAGAAGGTTAAGTAAGCTTCATCCCTGAATGACCACATGTTTAAGGCTAAATCACATTTTTGGGGTCTAGAATAAACGTGACCCAAACCCAAATTAATGTGTGACTTAAGGGACAAAAACACTTCATATTAAGATCTCATACAAACAGACCGTAGGCTTCATTTAGATCAAGCATACTGAGACTTTTCAAAACATTGACAGATAAAGGGGTCCCCCCACCCCCCACACAATGTAACGTCTTCTCATGAACTGTTTTATAGTAAGGAAGTTCACAATGGGAATAGACATATCTGGCATTCTTTGACATCCTGAATCTGTAACTACTCACTCTCTTTCTATTCACATATGCGTTATGCGTTTAGACTTGCTTGTTATCGTTGTTACCAATCAGACAGGTTCGATCAACAGACACGTATAATATGACAATTAATTTAACTTAGGAAAAGCCAAACATATTAATTTAAACAATGCAAACAATCAACCTTTGTAAATCTTATGTACTATGCCAAAGTTATACTTTTTTTTTTTTACAATTGATAAATAATTTAGGGGAGTCAAGTACTGATACAACACTATTAATAAAGACTAAGTATACAAAGATACATTACTTTATAATCGTCGCTGTCCGGCAAGTGCCAAGGGGCATGTCTGGCTCTAAAGTGTGTGTGTATAGGCAAGGTCAGATGTGGAGGGTCATTTGTTCTTGCGTGTGTGGCTTTACAGTGTCTGTATTACGGAGTCTGCAGTACTGTGCTGATGGGGCGATTCACATGTTTTGTCCTACAAGATTGGAATAAATAAAATAAAAAATTACAAAAAAAATTCACAAATTGATATGTGTAAAAAACACAATATGACCATAGTCTTATGTCTTTGAGTTTTCAGGTTAATATGAATGAACAATTTTATCACAGACAGTATTCTGTTTTCTGCTGTATATTTGTATTAACATGTAGATAAACGGTTTGAATAGAGACAGTCACTAAAAAACAAGAAATAAGCATTGAAAGAAAATGCTTAGATATTTTAAATTTAATAGAAGATTGTAGTTTTGAAAAAAAAAAAAAAAAAGAAGCCATTTGTAATTTATTTTATGCAGAAATATATATGGTTGGCTTGTTTAATAATTGTTAGTTGTTGGATGTCTTGAAGACAATACAATTGCTTTTTGAAAGTAAGTGTTGGTTGAGTACCGTGCTGCTCACCTATCAATTTGAGAGTGTTCTAAGCGAGCTTTCATCCCGAGTCTAAAATTCTCACAGGCTCTTCTCTTGCCCAGCTTATTAGTATAGCTGTAGTTGTAATTAGGTTTCGGATTCAGGTCCATGTGGAAGTCACCTGGAAAATAAGCACAGTTACAAGCTGTCAAATTTGTAGATTCTTTGCTACATACAGACACACGCGCACACACACGCGCGCACACACAAACGCACGCACGCACGCATGAACACACACACCATACATACAATCTCTCTCTTAAACAAGCCATGAAGCCAGAAATGCGAAATATGATTGTGACCACAAGAAGAGAGAAATAGAGAAATATTGTTCCATCAGTCTTCTAAAAAAGTATCACAAACAAGCTACCATACACAGATTATAGATAGTAAAGCTAAGATAGTGTATCCAAATGATCTTACCTGTAAAAGGATAACGAACTAACTGCCCCGCCATTATTCTCTCATCTTTATTTTTCCTCTTGGCTTCTTTTGATGCTTTCCAGTTAATCAGGAACTGTCTTGACAACTCATTAATTTCCTTTCCATCAAGTTCTTCTACACAAATAATGCACAATGAAATAGCTACAAAAACAGACAGTGTGTGAAGTGTGTAAGGCTAATTTAATCAAATCTACAAATGAAACAGTAAAATTATTTATTCTATTGTGATAGAATTTGATAGGTTTTCATTTGAGGTAGCAAGGCCATTTCTCACCCAGTTTTTTGCACACAGTTATCAGTCTGTCTCTGTACTTGGGTTTTTGACAAACAGGATTTCCACTCAAATCCATTCGATGCAGCTGAGGCCAATTGTTAAACACTCCTTCTAACTCCTGAAAGAATACAAGAGAAACAGTCAATATCAATATCCCTACATAAGTGATATTCATAAACATTTGAAAGCACATTTTGTGCGCGTGCAAATTTGAATGCACCCAAGACAATAAGCTGCAGTAGTGGAAAAAAAAGGCTAATACTTTTGACAAAGCCCTATAGATAACTTAACCCCAATTCCAATCAAGTTATTTCCTAAATAGATACATTATTAATATACTTTGATAAAGGTCAAGCTAGGGGACATAACTGCCTAAGTGAAATGACTTTAACAATACACTAGTCTGTTTTAATGAACAGGCGCTGGTGCCATGTAACAACCCTTTTTACCCTTGAGACAGCGTATACTAGCTCTTCTAGCGTTTTGCCTAATGTTGTATGTTTATCTAACAGCACATTAATCCAAGCCTGGAAATATGAATACTCTCTGGACACGCTCTGATTGTTCATTGCCTTCCTGTCTCGGCTAAAGCGCTTCCACTTTTCCAGCTTTACACTGCAATCAGTTTAGAGGGGACCCCTGAGTGCTGCATGCTCCTAGGCTTTGATAAATGATCGTGTCAGGGCTGTCACTCAGACAGGCCTCACCGAAGAACAGCTCAACACCAAATTGCCCCCCACGCGGGGGCGCAGGGAGCAGCCTAGGATGTGCTTTGGGCTTGGCTGGTCGTCTCGGCTGGACTAATGATGGACCAGTTATGAACCTGCATTTGACCAGCAATTCGATTCCCCTGTCCTCTCTGCCCTACACCCAGCTAACGGCCGCGAAGGATACTCCCCATTTGTCATCCAGGCTGACTGCCTGTCATAATCTATTCTAAAAATCCATATTGCTTCCTCAGGAATCCGGCCACATTGTACTGAATAGGGAATTGATTCTTAGGGGGGCTGTCTTTGTACGATCAATAGTGGCAATGAGGTTGTTTAAATTAAAGTAGATATCCACTAAACATGAGAAGTCTTTGTGACATGTGTACGGCAATTATCTCCACAGTGGTGCTGGGTACAACAGCACGGGACGTTGTGGAGTTTAGAAAGTTTGAGTATTATTAGGCCAATGGTGATCTTTCCAATGATATGCCTTTTCGCACTGTGACTGGGGGTGATGATGTTTAAAAGTTTTTAGGTTTTTTTGCACATGAGAAAAAAACATCAATAGCAGGTCATTTTTCAAGGTCAACACAGTGTGCAGAAACTATATATCTGTTTCAAATGAATTCAACATAAAGTTCAGTGGAGGTGGGTAGTATCAAATGCTGGACTCTAAGGGAGAAAGGAAAAAATCAGGCTCCTAGAGGAAGCAGAGAAACTAGCGCTTGTTTTAAGCTGTCAGCGACGGCGGTCCCATGGGGACAGGCCTGCTGATTTGTTGAATAATTCTTGCCCGGTGAGAGTTGGGGAGACTGGGAACTCTTGCAGGATTTGGTTCTTTAGCACCCTATTCCCCATCCGATTTCACACGCGATTGCAGAGACCTAAAGCAGTGTGTTACTGAACCTGATCATGTGGATTTTATGTTGCTTCTTTTTTCATAGCACAACACACACGTTTCTTATTATTATTTATTATGTTTATATCAGATTGGAACAAAACGAGTATGTGTTTACTGAGCAGTAAAAAAAAGTACCTGCAGGTCCTGTAATTTATTGTCAGCAGCCAGTAAATGTCTAAGCCTCGTCAGCACTGCCAGATTCCTGATTTCATCGATGTTGTTCTTGTTGATATTCAAGACGCAGAGGGACTCCTGCAGGTACGGTAGAATTAATAATGACCAACTGCTCTAAAATTAACCAAAAACATTTTATATTTTACCATTTTAAAATATAATTAACCACGCTTTATTAATTAATTATAATAAATATAATTAATAAATAGAATACATAACTATACCTTTGTTGTCCAGTGTGTGTATGCATGTATGTAAGTGTGAGTGTGTGTGGTGGTGTTGGGAGGGGGGGGCTCTTTAATACAGGGTTTATTTGTGAAAGGCTGGAACTGGATACATTTGCAATTATCCAAATAAACAAGAAGCTTAGATTTGTAGTTTATTTGCCAAGTGTCTACTGTAAACAGCCCTGTCTGATCAGTCAAACCAGTGAATGCCACAGAGCTCTCTTTGACGTAATCAAACCCAGGGAACAGAACATCAGGTAAAAAATACAAATGTAGCCGAGTCTTACAGATGTAGCAGAGGGAGTGCCGATGCAAGGGGTAAAAATAACTCAATAGTGTAAAATTTTGGTGTGTAAAAGTTGTAAGTGAATCTCACAGCGAGGGAACTGAGAGTTCTGGGGTCAAAGAGCAGCTTCTCCCCAGGTGGCAGCCTCTGACCCTCCAGATGGAGCTCCTGCAGCTCCCCAAGCTCATCTAACCCTTCTGCCACTGTAATGCTGTTTCCCCCAAGATACCTACCACATACGCACAGAAAAGCAATACAAAAATGTACACGCTTTGAAGAATATCTCAAATATGCAAACATAAAAACATAGGACACATTAAAAACAAAAAAACAAGCAAATCAAAATAGCCACAAATGGAAATCTAATATCCAAAACATACTTGCTACATAATCTAAACAGAACATAATAAAATACATGATGTGACAGTAGGATCAGATCTTCTACTTACAGTTTGGAAAGCTTCCTCAAGGTGGACAGGTTGTCAATATGAGTTATGTTGTTGTTCTGCATGTAAAGATGAGTGAGGTTGGAGGCAAAAGCTAAATTGCAGATATGTGTGATATGATTGTCATACAAGTAGAGGACAGTGAGGTTTCTGCACATAGAGAGATCATCCTAAAAAACAAACATAAAACATTTTTTTTTTTTGGGAGGGGGGGGGAGGTATATTTTGCTACAGTGAAAAATGGCAGTAGTCACCACCGATGAAAGTTGAAATTCCTCACAATATCCTCTATGTTCTTGTTGGAGAAGTTCAAATGAGTAAGTTTTTTGAGATACTGTGGAAGGCAGAAGCTTCTCTGTTTGAATTGGGTGCTAGTAGATTTAGCAATCAGTTCCATGTTCAACCGAACCATAGTGGCTTGTCACAGTGGTCTAGAGTTTTCTTTTTAAGTTCACCCAAGCATTCAGCTACGCAATGACTAGATTTGAAAAAAGAGAAACATTTATACAAAGGAAGTACAAGTCATGCACAGACAAGCAAATGTGCTACAAAAGAGTGGACTACACAGGACTTACATATTTGTAACAAATCTGATGGTCAAGCAAACTCATTGACAAATTATACATTGATACCACAACCACCATAGGGCCAAGGTAAGGTTGAAAAACTCCTACGAGCTTGATCCAGGCAGTGAAGGTTATAAGGTTTGGATGGCCATTGACCATTCAACTTGTGACAATTACACAAGCCTATTCCCAAAGCTGTGTAGAAGTTCTCTCATGTCAATGCCCCTGGGCCTTGGGGTTTGTTGATTAGCGTGACCCTGAAACATCAAAATTGGCATTTTGGTTCATAAAGACATCTAGTGACTAGTGGCCACTAATCAATAGTAGAGCATGCAGGCATAGACATCTAGATAGACACACATGCATGGTCCTATTTCCCAAGTTGCCATGGCTAGGTCTTTATACACTTCTACTATTAAGTTTTCTGACCAGAGGCACGGTTTGATTCTGTTCATAGAATAAAATGTGTAAACGATAAGTTAGTTGTAACCTATTCCAGTCCACAATTGAGGATGTTAGGAACAGTAGGCCAAAACCAAAGTTCAAGGTCGAAAGAAATGCCATGTCAGGCATTTCTTTCGACCTTCTTTCGAATATTAAAGTTGTACTATTAGCATTAACACTTGCCTTGTGTGGTGTGTTTTTATTAGGCTACTCACCAATGACCCAATGTTCGCGGGTCTGGTGAACCCACACAATTGGCTTTTTGACACAGCCATAATAAGTTATGTAAAAAATACTTAACATATTATGGTAGGAGGAAGACAGAGAGAAGCCAAGGTACTCAGCATGCAAACCTTTTTATTTCATTACCATGTTTACTTGTTTTCACCTTCTGATCCCTCCAGTGGATCCGTAAGGGGGTGCAAAGAGTGCACTCAAAATGTTTTTTTTTTTTGGCATGGCCATAGAATTTCAGGTTGAACAAATAATTAACTGCATAATATTTCTTTGTAAGAATTGAAAACTGGTCGCACAGACCCGAACACCACACAAACATCAGCTAACAGATGGCCACACTTATTATATTATTTAGCTAACAACGTTATAATATCAATTAAACTACAGTAATATTCATGTTTTACCGTAGACTCTGAAGCGATGGTAGGTTCAAAATTGAGGAAGCGATGTAGCTGAGCGATGCAGCTAGCTAACTAGTGCTAACTGTTTGAAAATAGTTACTATGGAAACAGTATTCAAATCCAGTGATGGGGGTTAAAGTGTCATTGCTCACAGTTTTAGTCATCTCGAAGATAATTAGATTTATCTTGTGCGAATATTTAATTGAATACGCTCTTACTTTTATGATGTGGCTATTGATTTTCTGTATTGTTTATATTTATCATAAGTGTTGTACTTCAGCAACTCATTTGTTGTCCATTGCACTGATAAAGCACTAGAGGTTTATCTTGAAAACTGACTGTATTATTCTGTTTTAAATATAGGCCTGGTACATACATACGTACAATACATACATGCATACATACATACATACAAACACGCACACACACACACACACACACACACACACACATACACACACACACACACACACCATACATACAATGCAAGGTCTTTTCAGTGCCAATTTCAGCTGACCAGAAGTAGTTTTAGTAAACTAAAAACAGAAACAGAAAGTATGCAATACACACATAAATCATGTCTTGAGTGATGCACTAATTTAACTCTTATCATATGAAAGCTAAATCATCATTGTCTATAGTAGCCTATTTAATCAGAAGTACAAAGGACGTAGGGCATATGTTCACAAGAAAGTGATTAAATGTAACCCTCAAAATCTAACTTCAGATTTGTATTGTATATCCAATACATAGAGTTAATAGATCTTGCTGAGATTTGGAGCAGAAAAAAATATTACTCTGCACTGGAATTAGTTACCCCTGTTATATAATGGCGAGATCAGACATTTCTGCAAGTAAGTGACTGAACGCCACTTCTCCACCTAAGCATGCAGACCACTCAGCAGAGAGGAAATGCTGAGACCAACCCCCTTCTCTACACCACGTTTGTTAGGTTAATTCTTCAAGGATCAAAAGTAAACAATATCCACAGACTTCAGTCGAGTTATTAGTTTCACGGGGCCTTGAGGTGCCCATAGATAAATAGCTATTAATCATAGACCTTATCAATCTGCTGCTCTCACAACTACAATTCATATCATTCATATTAAATGACCCCTGTTTGTTATTCTAACATTATTTGGATTAACACAGCAAATGAGGGGGAAATTCCACTGTATTGATGAAGTCCGATTTGAGATTTCTTTTTACTGCAACGGCATTATGTAAAAGTACAGTATTTATGCAAGCTTGAACGCTTTTATTTAAATTACAATGTTCAATACAAAGTACTTATTTCAGTTTTAGCTGAGAATAAAATTCCCATCTGTACATAATTAAAAAGATGATAGGCCAAATTAATTAAACATGTGTTTCCCCTTACGAAACCATAGTCTGAATAATTTCCATTAGAACAATGGAAAAACATGAACAATATTTATATTAAGAAAACCGGGTGACCAAGCAGCTGTTTTACGGTTGCAAATACCCTAATTCACACTTTACATTAAAGAAAGTGTTCTATGCTTCCTATCATTACAACCACTACACTATACTGCATAGTCACTTTATGACAGTGTTCAATGTTAAAAAACCATTACAAGCATTGGTGCCAAAACATATGTGTGTGAGAAAAAGCAGGCATCTTCAATGTGCCTTTGGGATTTTTTTTTTTGGTACACAGCATCCAAAATATACGTTTAGCCATTACAATACCGTAAAAAAGAAGAAATGACATGAAACTGTGTCAGAGTGGCTGTGTGTAAGAAAAGACAGACATGGAGAGCGTCTGCTGCGATGCAGAGCAGACACGCTGTGTGAATAGACTCCAGTGTGCACGCTCCCGTTTCTGCGCTGCATCACAGCCGTGCCACAGCCTGACGACTCGGTGGCTCGGCCGAACTGAGAGACAATGTGCCGACTGCTGCTCTAGGAAGACATCCCACACATGCCAGCCAACGTTTACGTTTGAGCTAAAGCAGAGGCTTTCATGTGTTGTTCCATTATGTAATGGTATGACGGGCAGTGCTGGAATTGAAATGACTGACTGACTGGTGATAGTTTATGTTGTAGAGAAATTTTACCTTGGTATGTGCGTAAGTGTTGAGCTGTGCTACACGCAGGAAAGTCAAGACTTAGTTCCAGTACATGGGCATATTACCTGGCGTTGCCACTTTGGGATATTGGGTCCTGATATGACTAGCTTTTTTTACCTGGCAACTATTCAAATAAATAGAACTATTTAAATTCTCATTAGTCAAAGAAAGATAACAAATACCCTGAATTTAGGGTTTTCTAGATTACACACCTTGCATACTACTACAAAAATATACAATATAAAAACACATTCTTGATGATAAAATAACTGACAACTCAATTCTTCTTGGACGTCAGAATCTTTTAATACATGTTTCTTACATGAGTACATTTACACTACTAACACTAAAATGTAATTGAAAATTAACACAAAACACCCCGATGAGAAAAGACATTGAAAATCCTCCAAATCAGGGTATGTATACATAACAGCAAATGCTAACCATGCACAATGTGCACGGTGAAATATCAGGGTGTTCCTGGCCTAAGTTGCAGAAGTGTTGATTTGATTGAAGAGTTTGTCCTTGATGACTTGAGACATCAGGCCATGAATTGCTTCAATGGTTGTCTTGCAGCTTGAACAGACATCAGTAAATAAACAGTTTAATTAGCAAATTCCTGAGATGACAAAGGTTTAGCAAACATAGAAATACTCGATGCAGTCCTATATTATAATTTTTTGTATTCAATTATCCATTCAGCAGGTTTACAGACTCTGTCACACCTCCATTGTTTTAAAATATGAATCATGTTAAAAATAGAAAACTATACAACAATAAACAATTAACAGGTTCTATTAATATTCCAACCCATTATTAACATGAAACAAAAGCGACTTCACGTCATTAATTAATTGTTGTTTTGCTGCGTGTGTTGGCTAAAAACTGTTGTGTGGTAATTCACATTAAATGAAATAAAATCTTACTGAACTTTAACAATCCATGCAAGGAATCAAATCTTTTTTACAATTTAAAATAAGACTACATTAGCAAGGTTGTGTGAGTGTGCACCATATAGTAGCCTTACCTATCTCGTGTTGCTTTTGCCAACTTGTCCTCCGATTTCCTGTCGTGTGTGTCAAGGCCGAGCATGAAGCTACCTCTGCCGAGCTGCGCCTCCGACTGCTCCAGCTTCTCAGACAGATCAAACACCTGGCCAGTGGTATAGTCGGAGTTCTAGGGGTACAAGGTTACACACAAAGCACTCAAGAGCTTCTTCGCGCACAATTACATAACAAGTGAATTTTTCTTTTTTTTTTATGAATTAGCTAAAAAATATGTCAAACTATATGTATACTCTTAGTGTTCCATTATCCGAAATATCTCAGTAAAAGGTTTGCCTAAGGTGAGGTTCTGTTTTCAATGCAAAAGGTAATTAAGACACAATGACGCAGGGGCACTAGACTGTGGTGACAATGTAGCGCCTGACAAAGCCTTTCAGCAGTGGAGTGGCCCATTCTTGACATCTAGTCAATTCAGCTTCACCCAGAATGCCTAGAGCCCACTGTTTGAACAGCCTGCTGTCTATTTAGATGGTTTAGCCAAGCTCCGGACAGAGTGACTGCATACACACTGGGAATTCATAAGGGGCTTTCAATCTTTAGAATGCATTGGTAAAAAATAAGTGATTCACAATAACTCACAGCGGCATTTGTCTAACTTGTTATATTCAATGCTGGACTAAAGGTTGAATTATAAGTAACAAACATATTTTTTAGAAAATGCTTGACAAAAATAACACCATTATACGTGCTAGTTATTAACAAGATGTATATAAAGTGTGGAAAATTTATTTTTATTGATCTAAGCTTTAACACTTACCGTCAGCAGACTTGAGGAGCTCAAAGTATTGACCCAATATTTATTCCAAAGCAGCTCAAGTAGTTTTCTATCAAGAGAGGACTTGAAATATGTCACCTCCAAAGCATAATACCTATATAAAAAAGAAAAGTTTGATATTTTTAGTATTAAGATCACACAGTCAATAAATCATTATGAATTAGACAAATATTCTTAATTAAATAAAACAAATACCCATGGAGCAGCTAAAAGGCATCTTTAATACATTTTTTACATGGACAAATTAAAGACATGAAACAGTCATTCGTGAATAACAGTAGTCTTCTACAGGTAATACTTAAAGCTTAAAATAAAAGCCCAGAGTATGCCTGAATACGGATTGATATAAATCTTCAAGATAGGTTTCTCACTGTTTGCAGTGCACCCCAAAGTCTTCAATCTTGTTAAGAGGAATTGTCTGATACTCAGAGGGTCCTTCATCAGGAGGTTTGTAACCCTGAAAACACCAACAAAAACTGAGTCAACACGTAATTATGGACTACAAAATTATATATACTTTTAAATTTCATTATTGCTGTAGAGGAAAATGCAAAATTTATGAAGGAGTGAAAATATATTTGTTAAATGTTCGTGTTTAGTATTTTTGTGATTGGCAAATTACTATTCAGTTAAAAGGATAGTTACACTTTTTGGGAAATAATATATATTTCCTACTTACCCCTAGACAGACAAGATGATCATATCAATCTCATGGTTGTACGTCCAATAATAATAATCCCAGGTATCTGTTCACTTTTGACAGAGCTATGTTACCCTTACCGATGGTTTACAGTCTTTGTGCTATGAGCTATCGATCATCTCATCTAACTAGTAAGAACATATCTTATTTTCAAAAATGTTTAACTATCCCTTTAACTTACAATTATGATAAGCATGATGAGTAAAAGATACATAATAAACTTAAATAATTCCCTATAATTTTTTTATGAGAAAAAACAAGAGAATTTTCTTTACCTTTGGGTATGTCCTGAAGGCACCAAGGTTAACCTTTCCTGCAGATATGGTCCGAGTGGGGTCAATCTATTGGGAGGGCGATACAGCCATACAGGAAAAGGCAGTTAGGAGACAGAGTAACTCAACAGAGCAGACGGCACTGGCCACCCCCTACATGGTTTTTAACTACTTCTGCCACAGCAATTAAAATGTGTACCTAACTATACTATGCCCATGGCACTTGAGCCCACAAAACTAATGAATACCTGTAAGGGAATGTCACTTACACTGAATTAGATTGAAATGCTATGTTCCTGAACTTACCACAACAGCCACAAAAGGTTCCTGAAACTGCTGATTAAGCATCTGAGTGCTGACATCTATTCCTGACAGCCAGCATCCGTAGCCTGGGTGACTGTGATACCAGCCAATTGCATTCTCTAGTCGACCAACCTGAAGGAATGGATACACATTGATTTGCAATTATAACAAATTTACAATTTAGAAAATAAATAAATGATGGTTACATACTCCTATGGCATTAATACTGACATATTGCTTAGTCACAGGCTGTCCAAATGTGACCTTGTTATATCGTTGAACAACTTAAATGTAACCTACAGTATCAGTCAAAAGTTGACACACTTTCCCATTCAAACCTAAAACGTAAACCTCAAAATTGGCTATCCAAATTAATATCAGTTAATAGTCATTCAAATCAGTTAATAATACCCAATATTCCAATTCAAAGGACAAACAATGACCTGTTTAGCATTCTCGATGTATGCTGCCATATATTCATAGGCTGCAGCCTGAGCGTTGACCCTTGTCTCTGTGCCTTCAACGGGTAAGGCAAAGCTGTCCATAATGTTCATGGTTTCACCATCCACCTTCCCGAGCATCAAGCCCATCACCTCCAGGTTTCCTCCAGACCTGGCATGCATCACCATCTTCAAGAGTGCGAGTGCTGAGATTTTGCAGTATTTAAAATAATGATGACTATAAGACACAAGAAAGGTAATTAGAAACAGTTTTTTCTGCAGGACTCCGATAGTGTTGACTGTTGGCAAGCTACCGTGATAGATAGCAACTATTTCAGCTAACCAGCTAGCTAGCTAGCAAACTAAGCCAAGACTCAAATAACTTGTAAGTTACATTTACATTAGCTAAACACATTATTTAGATAATAATATTCTTATTGAACAGTTCTTAATGAACAGTTCCTCATACTTACTCCTTTGTCCATGGCTTCGCAGCAAGGATTTCTTGTTGTTGTTTTTTGTCATATTTGTATATTTCATCTATGCTCTGGACTTCCTGCATGCTGTTGGTCAGCTCCCATGTTTTCTGAGCAATACTGGTCCCGGCCATGCTGACAACGTAGCTAGGTACAAGTCTAACTGTCTGTAGATTGCTCCTATTTCAACAAAACTATCAGCTGTTCAATATTTACACACTTTGATAGCGAAATAAAATAGTTGCTAACTATCACTCGCTTACGCAGGGAGCCATGACAGTATGAGCTCAGCAGACTACACCAATGTAAGAATAACTGGGGCCGGAGAGGTGGGGGTGGTCAAATGTTTTATCAAAGGCTGAGCCATAGAGAACTCTATGGCTTTGATCAAAGGTAAGTAATAATAGTCATACTATTATAGATGGGGTAAATTATGTAGGTAGTATGTATTACAAACCATTTAAAAGCCCACATAAAATACGTATACGCGTACACCCATGGACTATGTCGCTAAAGCTCTTGCCTTTGGTTTAGTCCAAAAATGAGCATTGCCAGTAAAACAGTGCCATCTACTGGAGTTTCATCCCATCAAATAAACAGTATAGCAGTTTCATAATGTGAAGACCAGTTCCATGACCAGGCAACCAGTCTATCTACCTGAACAAGAACTAAGGATTTCCACAAGGAGGACTAATTCGAATAGTTCAAATGATCTTATATTGCATATGTAAGGGGCAATGGTTAGGTCAGAGGATTCTCTTTTTGTGTGTGCAAACTTAAGAGTTTTACTTTCAGCTATAATTTCTGGCACACGCCAACTTTAAATGTGTGACTGAGTGTGAGTCAGTCCACGTCCACCAATCAGCGACAGACTCGAATAGACTAGGAATTACCGCGGTACTTTTTCTAGCCAATTTCGTGTGTGGTGAGCGATCATACGCATATAATTTATAAATTAAACCAGTGAAGAGTTCTCTCCTCCTTATCGATTTCTGATACATGTATATTGTAGTTTGGTTAACGTAGCCAGTTAGCCAGCGCCTCCGTGTGTGTGCGTGCGTGTGTGTGTGTGTGTGTGTGTGTGTGTGTGTGTGTGTGTGTGTGTGTGTGTGTGTGTGTGTGTGTGTGTGTGTGTGTGTGTGTGTGTGTGGTTTTCGCTGTGTTGTGGTTGCCCATAACAACGGATTGATGCTCTGGTAACATTAGCTGTAGCAGTAGCTAGTTGGAGTAGCAAAAGATAATCAAGAAACATTTGCGGTTCAGGTTAGCAAGCTAGTAGTAGCCAAAGACCTAGACTAGTTCAGCGAAATGCACGGTGAGATCCAAAATAAGGTATAGAAGTGCACTGAAAAATTGAATTTGTGTCAACAAAAATATTTTTCTGAGCATTCAAAACGGTAGATGTTTGCCTGATGAAAGAGAAGTCTGTCTTTTGACTGTGTTTCTAAATGCTTAGCAAGCTAACGTTATTATGACTTTTGTGGAATATTTATTATTTGACTAGAACGTGAATAAGTGTAGCCGTGTCCTGTCAACACTTGTCATGTAGCTATGCTTTCAGAGCAGCTAACGACGTTAGCCAGCTAACGAGCTAACGTTAACTGTTAGCCAGTAAGTTAACGTTATATCTGCGCTTTTTTTTGTTAAACATGACAAATTGACACAAGACTATACGTTAATGTTTTACGTTATTGTGAATGAAAAATGGATGAAATTGGAAACTTTTTAGAGGAACAGAAAGCCAAAGTAGCCAAAGACAAAGCTCTTATGGAAAATGATCCACCATACATGAAAATCAAGGTGTGTTCAAGTGTCCGGCAGTTCATGAGTGAAATAGTTTTGCCACCTAAAATAGCTTTACCGATTTATGTCTGTCTATCTTGATTACAGACAAATGATACAGCTACAAACTATAGAAGGGAAGCTGCAAAACCTAAAATGGGTATGCTATTTCATTCAATAATCGCGTGTTGTGTAGCGACCATAGATACTAGTTCGTGATATAATTGTGGGTCTTTGTCCAAAAGAGAGCTCTGGCCTAAGTTTGCAATTGGGAGCGGAATATGAACAGAAGAAGCAGAGACTCCAAGAAGAGCTTCGCATGGACTACAGGCTTTATGTTGCCCAAGTCAGTGATCACGAGGACAACATGCATGACATGCAAATTATTTTCTATGCCATAACCTATTAGTTCCTCAGATAACTGATAGCTATTTGTGAAAAAGACTGCACAGTAATCTATCACATTTTTGTTTGGTAACAGGATTTTTGTGTCTCTCCTTTAGAAAAACAATCAGAATGCTGGTGAGCCTTGTACACAACCTCAAAGCCTTTCACTACCCATTGCTGAGAGGGGATCTGCTAAGGTAGACATTGAAGTGTTGATGTGGGATAGGTCTCCAAACTACTCTGTCTCCATGGTTTTGCATGTTGAACCATATCACATTGTTTCCTCAAGATGTCCCGACTTGTTCATATAACCATTACAACATATCTATTTGGGCTGATCTTTATAATTTTACGTATTTGACTGAAATATATATAACATACTTAACCATACTTGCAACCTCTAAAGACCAGACGCAGCAAATTGATTCATTATGGAAATGTTTGGAACCTTTTTGATGTTTAATGAAACAATTTATACTAACCAAATATTTTTTATGCAAACTGTTACATGTAACTAAATGGCCAATTGAAGAGAAATTTAAGAATTTGTAACAGCCCAGGTGGACGTAAGTGTTATCTGGATGTGTCTGGACATCTCCAGGAAACACTAAGGTACAACCTCAAAAATCTCATGTCTGCTTTTAGGAAAAATTAAGAGATGAGAGAAACAAGGAATACAACCTCTTCCTCCAAGGACAAGCTGGACTATTAAAGAGACAGTCCTCCCTTATCAACCCTCAGGTAAAACTAAACAACAACAAAACTACTTACAACTACTAGACCATCCACTCAAATGAATACCTTTAGGATGGTGTCTGATTAGGCCCCGCAATAAGTTATCTACAGCATGAATCCTCATATTTTACACTGTTTCAGGCCCCCGAAGCGGTGAGTTTTGTTTCACCACCTTCTCCACTACACTTCCCATTGGCCCGTTCTGACTATCAGTCTAGTACAAAGGATGCTGGCACCCTGACTGAGGCAGATAAGACAGGGGCTCGGGGCCAGCTGGCTCGGGAAAGGAGACGCTGGGAGCAACACATGCCGGAGGATTCCTTGGAGCATTTGGAAACGGGGCCCAGGAAGTACAGGAGCCGGAGGGTTGAGTATATCCCCAAGGATGAGCTCTCCACAGAGGAGGAGGAGGTAGAGTTTGTGCAAAGGAGAAGACCCAGGAGGAGCATAGAGCCTGAGTATAGAGGGAAAACGGAAAGGAGACTCAACAGACCTGACAGGTAATTAAGCCTCTGCAAAGATGGAGCTATTGACTGTCTAACTAACTGTTACAAAAGTACCTTACTATTCCTCTTGCCATTTTACATGTTTATCTAAGAAGGGTGTCTTTGATATTAGGTGTACTAAATAGTCTATATGTTTACCCTTTGGTAATACAGTTTATCGCAGCTGAGGTTGAGAAAAGCATCAAATACCTTTAGCACTATTATTTACCGGAACAATCTGTGTCTCCTTATCAAAGAGCTATACGAGAGAGAGGAGAAATGGAGTCTGCTGTTGTCTATTAGGAGGACAACAGAGACTGGATTAGGAGACAATGTCTGCAACACCAAAAGCTCTGCAAAAGTACTGACCCATTGCAAAGGAGCTAAGCAAATTCTTATACTGAGCTATAAACTAAATACTGTTGAGACAGTTAGGCAATTACCTCAATAGAGAAGGAAAATAAGTCTTCTCTATCGATCTATTCCGGTATTGATTGAAGACAAGTGAGGCAAAGAAAACACAATGTTTTTATTTGGGCTCCTTGTCTTGCCTATTCATTTGATTGCAGCACATCCATTTCTAATTCTCTCGTATTTATGGTTTCTGCTTGTATGTTTTTAAACGCAGCTTCTATAAATAAGCATCAAATAATAATGTTTGCGTTTTGGGTTAGTTCCAAACAGACAATCACTCACTGCTGTCCCATCAGAGGAGCTGTATTGATCCGAGAATGAGGCTATACTCTTAGCTCTCTTTCTGGGTCACTAAGTAAAAGCCTCTGCAGTCAAACCCTGTGATCTGTGCTAGTGTGAAGGCAGTGCGGCAGCTTGACTGGGGTGGGGCTGAACATGGGGATTGCTGGAAAGTCCGTTAGGCGATCAGGTGACATTGATTTTACGAAATTGCATTTTGTAAGATATTGTTTTTGACTGTTCATCAGTCTTCAGATGCCGATTGCCTTGAAGACCACCGAGAGATCCAGGTCTGCTGCCAACAAGCACAATGCTCAGTTTGCCACTGGACTCCTCATTGGTAGGACCAGGGTCTACTCTCATCTCGTATACGTTCTACCTTTTTCTTACCCATTTAGATCACAACTTTTATTTAGCTAATAACATGCAAAATATTTGTGCTAGTAGTTGGTTGTTCTGTGATGTGATTTAGGAGCAGCAGAGGGAGATGCGGCTACTCAATTAAGGAAAGAACGCTATAGAAAAGAACTACAAGATCAAATCGCTGAGCAGAAACTAAACAAGATAAAGTGGGCTTCAACTATCTTTTTATAGATTCTCCATAACCTGGACTGAGATGTATTAGTTTCCGACAATGTTTTGAATATTGACTTCATTCATGTTGTAAATGTTTTCTCTTCTAGGGAAAAGGAGCTTGAGCTGAGGGTAGCTGCCACAGGGGCAATTGATCCTGAAAAGCAGGTGAAACTCCTTACCTTTTGTCATATTACTGTAAGTACAGTTAGATGACATGCCCAACAGTATATTGGGATTATTCTTTTTTTTTTAAATAGTTGCATTTGCATTTATTGTAGTTCATGAAGAGAAACTGAGAAGTTAGTTGAACAAATGGAACACTTCTGGTCGTATTATAGAGGATGACATGGTTGTTTCAAAACACTTGATAAAAAGAACAAAAACTTGGACGATTGCTTTAGAATTTAGTTTCCACACAAGTCATAGCCTATTATTTGTTGTTTTCTGAAGATAACATGGTAGGTTTTGAAAACTTTGTCTCCCTGATTGTTGTTCTTTCATTCAATTGAGATGCTGATGAAGTAAGTAATTTACTGTTTACTGCTTAGGGAAGTATTTCGTTGTTTTTCTACTTCACTATTTATCTTGTTTCTGATTCCAGCCTGACCGCATTAAGCAGTTTGGGGCTGTGCACCGGGATTATGGGGGCCGCAAATGGGAAGTCCCATATAGACCAGGGAGAGGCCTGGATGCCCTGGGGAGAAGCCCCAGCCGAAGGCCTGGTGAAGAGAACCCTTCATGGGGTCTTGAGGAAAGAGGCCCACCTGAGAAGCCTCGCATTGCCTTCCCATCTCCCATGCTGGACTACAGTGCAGCACTGAGCCAGCTGCAAGGGAGGGGAGGGCTGGGAGTGGGAGCAAGGGTCCCTGGGTATGCTCCAATAAATGAAGATTTGCATAGGAGTCTCTCCAACACTCTGGGAGACATAGCTGTGCCAAGGTACAGGAACCAAGTTTAAAAAAAAAAAAAAAAAAAAAAACAATAACATGACTGTCCATATGACAAAGCTGTGTGTGTTTTGTGCTTTCTTTTGCAGGATGGCTGGCATTCCCCCTCCATTGCCACCAGCTCTAAATAATACCCACAGGACTCCATATGATGATGCCTATTATTACTATGGAGCAAGAAATCCACTCGACCCTACCCTGCCCTACTGTTAGTACTTTCCGAACTTAATTCTAACAATGCTTGATGACAAATGTTTAAACGAGAATGTGAGCCCCAATACATATTTGCTCTGTTTGTTATGACATGAGGTTTCTGAAGTGTCCGATTAAATATTGTCACGCTTAGCTGGGTAATTTACTGTCTCTACAATGGCTTTTTAGTATCTGGTGATTATGTTCGTATGGTAGCAATCCAAACCGCCTTAAGCCAAGGGGTCCAAAACACATTACTAGTGGGACATTGTCAGATACATTATTTGTCTTATAGAGCAGTGGAACTGAATGAAAAGCTAAGCCAATTAAATCTGGCATCAGTCACAGTTGAACATTTTTGGTGTTAAGTGGAGGTGTGTGCATGTTTGACTTTTTAGAAATTTTCTTTTCATCAGATGGACCTCCTGTGGGAGCTCATCCTTTGGTATTCCCAAATCCACCTCCAGGAGTGGTACTACCTGCTGGTATCTCTGCGTCAGTGTCTTTAACATAAATATTATTTAAAAAATTGTCTATTCTTATGTATATATATCGTTTTTTTCTTTTGCCAGAAGGGGGCAGTCACAGCAAAGATTTTGTTCTGAAACATGTAGCACATGTAGTAAGTGTGAATGTCTGTCTGCAGAGCCAACAGTCAGCATGCAGCAGCCCCCCTTTACCTGGCAGGCGGAATCCTCCCATGGGATAGGCCCAAGCCGTCCAAGCAGAATGCCATAAGTTACCAAGAATCACTGAAACAGCAGGTATGTAGTAATGATGGAGACCAGTACATGGACATGTATGAATTCGTTTCAGCTCCGACTTTAATTTTTCAAATTTTTGTATATTACTATTATTATAAATTACACTTGTCTGGATAGATATGGTTTGGAGAAGTGAGAGGAAGGACACTTTCAGCATTTCTAGTAAACAGCATGGGGTGTCAGTAACTCAGCTGTACGGATCTATGACTGATCGAGATTGGTAGACCATTTGCTTGGAGCAACAAAAAATACTTTGCTATTGTAGTATGCATGGGATTGACCTAATTTTATCTGGTCACCTTCACATTATTTTTAGATTTGGTTTGGTTTTTTTGGTAACTAATCATAAGTCAGAGTTTGGCAGGGAAGGTTGAGGAAGTCTCACTGAGATGCTAATGGAAGCTGTTTCAGACTCCCTCTGTCCATGCTTATGCAAGACGAAGAGCAGGCAATGATTCACATTGCAATATTTTGACAGGATAAGAACAGGCAGGAGTGGAGTCAGCATTTTTTCAAGGTAATAGGAATACCATAGGAGTGTCAGAAGGGTAGTAATATTCACATTTCATACCTGCATATATGAGAGTTCAGCCTCACTGCAAATTCACAAATGTGTATTTTAGAAAAGATTTCTTAACGTCGTATTTTGTGGTCTTAGATATACGAGGCGGAAGAGCGGAAGAGACGAGAGAGAGATGACAAGGAGCGCTACGAGGCTCAGATAGAGGTGGAGAGGAAGACCTATGACCCCTGGGGAAAGAGTGGAGGGGGGGCCCCGCTGAAAGACCTCAGTGGAAACCTCATCAGTATGTCCAGTCACCACGGTCCACACTCATGATAATATGCTCAGTAAACGACTAGGCCTTATCCAAGAAATAGGAATAATTTATGGTTAAGAATTGGGATTTCTCCCCATGCATCCAGGTGATCTGAACCAAATGCACCGTTCCAACGAGGAGGCCTACGTGAATCCGGAGTCCCGGGAAAAGAGGAGGGCACGGGACGCCATGTCCAAAGGTTTTTCCACTTCGCACGTGGACAGCGTTCTTCATTCCAACCCACACAGACCTGGTAGAGTAGCCTGGCTGGACCCCTTACTCATATCTGCTGCATGCACAAGTTCGTAGAAACTGTTTGTCTGAGTCACCATTGTCCTTTGTCCTTGCAGTTGTGTCATTTGGCCAGACGTCACATTTTGCCAGAGGCAACATATTCCCCGACCAGCCCACTCCTCAACACCTCCACGAGCAGGACAGTTACCAGGACTTCCTGAAGCAGCAGGTAGGTGCTCACCAGCTCCGCCCAGTGGCAGGACAACCTCGCCTCTATTGGCTCCTTCAGCGGAGCCTGCACCCTGTGCCTGTGTTCCCCTTTCAGTATGGTGAAAGCCCAAATGGCTTGGTGTTTTATTTTGAACATGCAGATTGAGGAAAAGAGAAGAAAGGAGGCTGAGGAGAAGGAGCGAATCCGAGCGGAGGAGGAGAAGGAGGAGAAGAGGATGATTGAGCAGAGGGTGCGCATCAAAGAGGAGTACGAGGAGGAGCAGGAGAGGAAGAGGCGCAAGGAACAGGAGGTAGAGTGTCTGTTGGTTTACAGAATCCCTCGTCTTCACTGATCTCTCCACTTCCTGTCGGAGAGCCAATTGGCGTTTCCTTTCTGCCGTTCCTAGCAAAGTGCCAAAAACGAGGAGCTCATGCGACAGGCAGAGGAACGTCGAAGGGAGGTGGAGAAGAAGATGAAAGCGGAAGAGGAGAGGCAAAGTGAGACCTACAGGCTGCAGTTTGAAAAAGAGAGACAAGCGCAACAGGTGGGTAGTAGATCTCCACATTGGCACGTTGTCACGAGGGGTCACAGCTTTGCTGAACAGAGTCTCTGCCATGCCTGTTGCAGAGAGAACCATCCCCACCCATCCCAACTCTGCAGAAGAAACTGAGCAAGCAGCCGCAGACCCCGAGAGCGCCCTCTGCTGTTAGCCGGTTCTCCTCTAGGACTGCGTCTGTGAGTCATCGGAAAGACACGCACAACTTCACACGCTTCCTCTGCAGGAACTTCCAACATCCTATTCTATTCAAGACACAATAAAACACACACACACACACACACACACACACACTGCTTAATGTTTATGTCTTGTCTCTGGACAGGAACGTTCTATGTCAGCACCACACTCGCCACCCGTGCCTGCAAGAAAAAACCAGCTCAGAGCGGCAGGTACCATATCCTGACTGAAGTGCTGATTGATTGGCAACGCTGAATGACTGTCGGGTGTCACAAATCACATGTGCACAGTCCGTTTGGCGGTGACAGTGTTTACTCCCTTTTGTTACCCTTTGTTTGGAATTGTTTCTGTTTCCCACCCCACAGAGGATGAGAAGGGGGTGATCAGTGGGCTGGCAGTTTTGAGCGAGGAGCTGCGGAGGGAGCACAGACGACTGGAGGCTCAACGGGCCCGGGAGGACAGAGAGGATCTGGACACCCCACCCCCCAGCAGGTCCATACGCATGGAACACTTGTGCCTTATGGGCTAGAGGACCATAGAACGGAGATCACGGTTTAATACTCTGCCTTCCTAACAAAATTCATTTTTGGGAGCAGATTTGATTTTTTACTGTAAGAAGTGCACTGCAGGCTGGGATCTAGTCAAGAGGGCCTTTTTCTAAGTCAATGACTGCTTCATATGTATCAGATCTCAGTGCTAGAGGTTAATGTCACTGAAATCAAAACCAAGTTATAGTATTACTAGTGATTTAATACACTAAACTATTTGCTCAATAGCAATAGAAAAAGGCTACTGAACATTTGGTCGTTTTAGAACTTTCCTGAAGTTGTCAGCTGCTTCCTGGTAAAATTGCCATGCTCTTGTGTCTTATTAAAGCCCCTCTATGGGCCTAACCTCAACAGGCCGGGTGCTTTGGGTTTATTGTGACTTAGCCTCCATCCGTAAAAAAATCAATGTAATCCTCTTTTTAATGTCCCCAGAAGGCACAAACTAACAGGTTTGTTCTTATTAAGCAGCTTTCCCCATTGAATACGGATGAAAAGCTGTGCTGGCTATTAAGACACATCCAGTGCAGTGCATTTTGTGTCATTTAGGCGTTGACTGTCCACCGTAGTTTTAATATTTCTCCCATATTTGTGTTCAGAAGCCGAGGGCGCGCCCACGGAGAGATCTTCGACATGGCTCGGGCCCGTGCAGCCCAGTCACTGGCCAGGAGACCTCACTCAGCACAGCTCAACCTGCAGAACATCCGGGAATTCAACCAACTCAAATACAGAGGTATCATTCTCGTCACTTACCGTTCCCTTCCCTCCCCCTCACCAAACCCATCAATCTGTAATAAGCAGTCTGGCCACCCAAACAGATAAAGAGCGTAGCGCAGCAACAGGATGCAGCTTTGAACGAGGCCACTTACGACACCCACGGTACAAAATGGAGCCAGTATAAACACAGACACAAGACAATGAGTAATAGGGCACCCTGCATTCTCACCTAAGCCATGTTTTGTCTTCCATAAGCGAGCACGGTGGTGGCCTGTCTGTTCTCCTGTCTCTTAACATCCGTCTGTTTCACTGCTGTTGTGTGGTCCAAGAGGACAGCGTCGTGTGGATAGGAAAATAAATGACCACATCTCTGGCCAGTAACACAGGAAATGGACTATTACTCAAAGCCATGGCTCTCCCCCTCTATGCCAGGCAGTCATTATAAAGACAGACACCCCCCCCCCCCCCCATTATACTGCAGTGTGATGAGAGTCACGGTGCCGACTGGCAATTTACTGCTCTTCCTGGCTCTCTCCAACCTCTGCGTTTTTCTCAAGTCAGTTGTGATGAAGGACATTAGGTGGTGGGGGTGCTAAGAGGAGACGTTTCAGTCCCAACGTAGTCCCTCCCAGACTGTGAGGCTGAAAGGTCGTGATCTAGCTGTGGTTCGGACATGAATGGAGAGAGAGAGAGAGAGAGAGAGAAATCGTGAGGACATGAGATGATGATGTCATCCACTCTGGAATAGCCTGCTCTCTCTTCACGTGTAGTTGTGAATCCAGTGACTGTTTGCTTTTGGTTTAATCTCTACTACAGTGTTCATGTAGTTAACAAAATGTTATTTTGTATTCATTATCTGTATGTTGCTAATATCTTGTCTCTTCTAGCCGTACACAGAAGTTCCAGTTGATGTAATCTGTTCATTGGGATGGAGTTAATTCTCAGTATGTAACTGTGTGTGTGTGTGTGTGTGTCGGAATTAGACACGGCGTCCCGCAAGGAGGTGCGAGACGTGTACCCCGACCCACCCGGCGACGAGCACAGTCTGGACATCCAGCAGCAGGCTCTCCTCAGGGAGCAGCAGCGTAGGATCAGGAGCATGAGGCAGAGGGACGAAGAGCCAGGTCAGTGGGGGAATACGCTGAGAGACACACACACACACACACACACACACACACACACACACACACACACACACACACACACCACCACCAGACAAATCTCCGTTTTTGAACCTGATCCCTCCGACTTTCTCATTCTCCCAAGGCTACTATGGCACGTCGCCCGTGGACCAGCACCACCATCCTTATCCTGTGAGTACTGTCTGCTCAGTTACTTGCCTCGGGGCTCACTGGATGAACCGATGTGCGGTAGCGATACTGACTTAATTGGTGCCTGTGTGTGTTTGTTTTGTTGTCCAGAAGCTCCCTGCCTATGGCCACCAGAGAGGTCTTTTATTGGAATCTGAGAGTGCCTTTATTGGTAAGACTGACCGAAAAGAGCCACCAGTTCCTTGACGTTATTGTTCTCTTGCTAGTCTGGAACAAGACTGCTGTCCTCCCAACCACGAATCAATAGAGGATAGAGCCCTGGGCTCCTTTGGTGGTTTTGGAAGGGTGAAACAGAAGAAAATGCTTTCACCAAATGTGTGTGGGGGGAGGGGAGGGAGAAGCCACACCAAAATACCACCGCAGGTTGCCAAATGAGTGAGGGGCATGATGTGATGCCCTCAGAGTCTCTGCCAGGATCAAGGTGGTGCAAGCCAAGCCATCTTGAGCACACAGCTTGTGTCGGTGTGTGGGAGACAGGAGCTCATGCCAGCTGCAGGGGTCAGACAGAAGGCAAGGGGGAATGTGGGTAGAAATGGGATTAAACTGAGGGATTCCAAACCTTTAAAAATGGTTTAAACATAATTTAACCTCCCAACAACAACAATACCTACGATCCAACTTTTTATGAATGCCATACTGGTCGCAGATTATTCCGATGGTGACGCGTCTCCAGTGCCCGCCCATAAACAGAGGCCCCTACAGCTCTCAGCCCAGGACAGGGAGAGGAGGAGGCCCGTCCACCAGAGGGACTACCACCATGTAAGATAGTGAACAGTGTGCTGGCCATCTCACCTCAGACAGTACCTCTTTTTACATGAATCTGTGTCGTTTCGATAATCATGGTTTTAGGATATTCAAAGAAGAACAAATTGTCCAATGGTCGCCCTTTTTTGGTCAAGACAAAATTATTATTAATTTTTTTCTAAGATTTTATTTGGGCAAAAGGTAACAGGCTGTCTTTTGTTTTTTTTTCAAGGCGCTGGATACTCCTGAAGGTCAGAGGTACGAGGGCCAGCCAGATGCCCAGTCTCTCTTCTCAGTGACCAGTCTGAACGTGGATGGAGTAAGAGAGCGCAACCAGCACCGCAATAGAAAACTGGACGCCCTCAATGATCATCATTGGAGATCAGGTCAGTTGAAATTGTTGCTTCATATAATTTTTAACAAATGTCTTTACATAGAAAACGTTAAAACCTTAAAAGATCTTTGTTCAGTCCAGTTCTTTGTCGATGCTGTCAATACAGCACCCAATAACAAAACAATAAGAATTTCTTGACATACTGCATACTGCTGCACCTCTAATAATAATAATAATAATAATAATAATAATAATAATAAGGTGTATATACTGACCCAGACAGAGCACCTTTGAGTGCAGGTGATTGTGATTTTTCTCTACGTTTCCCAGGACGACTGTCTGGTGACGACGTCTCGCTGCGCTCCTCCCCCTACACCCCAGACAGGCCCGTCTCCGTGGACACTGTTGCCACAGAGCCCTGGCTACGGCCAGGGACCTCGGATGTTGTGAAACGGCCAGGCGGGAGAGAGAGGCCTAGTAGCAGAGACACTGTGAACAACGACTGGGGAGGGCCCTCAACCTACCACGGCTGACTTCTGACACACGGGCCTCTCCTCTGGTCAAACGGTCCTTCTGCTTACCACGGGCAAATGGACCGAAGCAAATTCTCCTCAGCCCCAATTATGAAATCACTGCAGGGCAGGAAACGATGCATTTTTAAAATGCCAGGTTGATGTGCAATTGAATCGTAACAAACACGTGGGACAATTCCGACAAATCTGTCGTGATCTATACTTCAAAGGTATTTAAGGGTGTTGTGTCTTCTTCTAATAAAGAATAGCAAGAACAAATGATTAAGCTTTAAATAAAACCAAGTTCAAAAACTTTATTGACCTATAACCTGATTAGAATGCCAGATGATGTAATGTACAGAAAGTTGTACATAATCCTTTTTTCAACATAGAAAACTTTACATTACTGTACCATATACATTTTGTTTTCTACATCCGTGAGCAGGAATGCATCCGATCCATACAACCAACATCCGGACTTAAAGCACAGCTAACATTACATCCTTTCCCCCAAACCAAAGAAAAATCAAATATATTATTATTTATTCAATTTTGTACACAGTGAAAACTAAGTTGAAACATGAAAACAGACCAGTGACTCATAAGCAGCTCGCAGCAGGTTGCACTCTGTTTCAAGAGGAACCCAGATATTGACTATTCGTTAAAAAGCCTTAGAACATATAAAATGGAATAATTTAACCTTTTCATTTTTTGTTTATCAATTACAAATCTCAAAAGGACAATCTGCAGGAGATGGTATGCTCAAATAAATTATCACAAAAGTAAAAATCTCCAGTGCATTCAATAGAGAGATCAAGTGCAGCAAATCCAGAGAAAACAAACAAAAATAATTGAAATCTAGTGTTATGAGATTATATTACAAAGCGGCAGATATGTACAACTTGTTTCATCCAAGAGGCTATCAGTGCTAACGCTAGCCATCAGCGGTGCAGAGAGATATTATTATACAGTAACAAAGATCACATTTCATATTACTGAATATTTGTCATTTTGCATTATGTTCATTCATTAGAATAAGGATACAGTAATGTCAAGAAGAACACCCTTTTGAATTATATACTACTCTTTTGAGTGGAAATGACAAATGGGTAGTTGCTACTCAGTGGTAGTTGTGATATTCTCGAGTGGAGTGTCATGTCTTCCCATACAAGGCATCACCTTCCTTACATTGATATGATGAAGGACAGTGTATTGGGAGAGGTGGGGAATCCTGGAACGTTCCCACACCAGCTTCAGCTTTCAAAGACCGTTTGGTTAGACCTCTTCAAATCACTTAGAAAAATAAAGAACAAGGGACAGCGTTGACTTTTCGACCTCCAAGGTCCCCCCCAAAGAGGGTCTGAGTGCTAGCCTGCCGATATGAACGATCACTGGGCCTCCTCTCCAGCCTCCTCCCCTACCTCGGGGTCCTGCTCAGGTTGGACCTCTGCTGGCTGGGGCTGTGGTTCAGGATCCGGGAGCTGCGCGATATGGAACACGATCCCGATGCGCAGGAACAACTTGCGCAGTACGGCTCGGAGCTCAGGGATCAGGTCAAACTGCATGATCTCGCACAGCAGCGGGTAGTACCTTGATGCATGGGCCTTGAACTGAGAACAGAGGGAGACACGGTGTTGCAACATCCATTTTACTCAACGCAAACCTTAAAAAAAAGTAGTACGCCTACGGTACATGTTACAGTACAGGTAGTGGAGCGCCTTACCCTGTCATCGTTGATCTTTATCACCTTGGTGAGGAAGAGGAGCAGGAGGTTGGTCCAGGCTTCTCTGTGGCTTTCTGTGGTCAATGTGAGGAAATAGGCTAAAGCCTCACTGCAGACACTGCAAGGGAGAAGAGAGAGAGAGAGACAGGAGAGAGAGCGAGAGAGAAAGAGAGACAGAGAGAGAGAGAGAGAGATGGAGAGCGATAGAGGAGAGAGATATAGCAGAGACCAGAAGAATGAGAAAACAAAAAGACCAAACTAAATAAATACAGTACTGTGCAAACGTTTTAGGCAGGTGTGAAGTTTCTAAATTCATAAATTCCTAATTCATAAAATACAAAGTGAGGGAAAATCAAATCTGTATCAAATCAACATTTGGTGTGGCCACCCTTCGCCTTCAAAACAGCATCCCCTGCCTAAAACGTATGCACAGTTCTGTGTATTTACCAGAACCTTTACAGATTTAGAGACCTGCTCGCATCTGATAACTGACCAAGAGTGAGATCATGAAGAATGTATTCTCTTTATTTGTCCATTTAATACTAACTTCAAGGCTAACGGGACTGGATGTAATTACACCCTCAGCGAAAGAGTCAAACAGATACAACCTCTGTTGCCCTATGACCTGCAGCCTTGACCCTAAGTCTTTCCTCACACATAATGACCTCCTGTCAGTTCAGCCTTATTATTTTTCTCTTTTCTTGAACTAACCCCCTCCCCCCCCCATCTTCTGCATGTGTATGAACATACGATAAACATGCTTGTTAACGGTTGGCACAACAGAATATAATGAATTACTCATTACATCCACTCAAAACTGTGAGTTTTCCGAGTTTGAGACAACACCAAAATCTATGCGTACACAAACCGTATCAGTTTCATTGTGTGTCTGCTAATTGGGATTTCATGATTCTTTACATAAGGAACAGCTGCTCTTTCCGCAGTCTCTCTATCTCGCCTGCTGTAACAACATGTACAAAACACTCTATACATATAATATATACATATAAGTCACAGTGGCAACCAATCAGGTACCATGGTAACTCTGCTATCTCTAGATCTATTCAAGACAGCACACATTCAATATCAAACACACAGTCAATTGCTGATTTCAGCCTCGTTCCTTCTCTCCCATGGCCAATGTCTTTTGATTTGCCATTCATCGAGGTATTGACGTCTTGCGTGTGGGAGGGTGACCTCTCCGCTCCCCGTTTGCGGGGAGGGGTTGCGTGCGTGTCCCGTCTCTCTGAGACAGCTGTGTCAGGGTCAGGGCACAACGCCAACCCAAGCTGATCGATGATGGCTCCCTTCGCACAGCAGCACCACGTGAATAGTGGAGGTATAACGTGCCCTTGTCCCCTGATGGAAATAATGCGGGGAGTTGTTTTTTCAGCCAAACAGCTGTTAGAAGGACATGCCTGTTATCTATAAACTCTTCGAGGGCTAAATGAAATCATTGTGTTGGCATTGTAACCGTCGCTCAAAAAAACCCGGCAATTAGCTTTGGAATATTTGTAAATTGAGAACACATTTGCAGACATATGCACCAAGCTGTGCAGTCTCTCTCTCTAAACTAGTGTGGCAAGCCGCGCCATTGAATCTGGAGCTAAAAATGTTAGTATCAATGAGTATTTTCATTATGATATTTTCATGACTTGCAGGCGAGCCACATCAGTAGGACAAAACACACATGAAGGACCAGCAAATGATGAAATGAAATCTGTCTGTCTACAGTAATACAAATAAAAAAAATTATATAATATAATATAATATGATATAATATAATATATAATAGGAGACAGCTTCAGCAGTGATTTGGCTTGTGGTTGGTTGACTTACTTGAGCAGCCGCCTCTGGACTTCCTCCCAGGCTGCCTGTCGGCTGTCATCGGTGTACATGCGGAACAGGATGCGCAGGCCGCACGCCAGACTGCTGGTCTCCTGCTTCAACAGGTTAGGCTTCGACTTCCCTTTGAAACCTGGAACACACACACACACACACACACACACACACACACACACACACACACACACACACACACACACACACACGCGCTGGCCTGTCAAACTGCCCTACATCAGAAACATACGCAAGTCACCGATGTCAAGCTACCGGTAAGAAAGCCCCCAGGCTGATATATACGGTATACTTAGTAAAGTTGGTACGACAGTGTAACTGGGAGTCCTGAGTTCCCAGTCCACAGAGCGTTAACAGGGATTGTAACTGGGAGTCCTGAGTTCCCAGTCCACAGAGCGTTAACAGGGATTGTAACTAGGAGTCCTGAGTTCCCAGTCCACAGAGCGTTAACAGGGATTGTGTGTCACCCACCAGCCTTCCACAGTAAGGTCCTCTGCTCGTTGTTAGAGTTGAAGGCCTTGGCGAAGCAGTGCGACTCAAGCAGGCAGTCCAGCAGCTTGAAGAGCTGCTCTGAGGTCAGGTAGCGGTACATGCCCTGGTCCTGAGCCTCCACACTGGTGTCCGCTGTGTCGAGAGCATCTCTCTGGAAAGCACACACACACACACGCACGCGCACGCGCAAACACACACGTTAGAATAAAAAAGTGAAATAAAATGAAGTTCAGGACCGCGAGTGACACCAGAGACATACCTGAGCAGCAGCTAAGTTCTCTGCATCCTCCTTCCTGCTGGTGGCAGGGAAGAAGACAATGTTGTCTATGGTCTGGATGAGCTCCAGCTGCACCACACACTTTATGAGCAGAGCTGAGAAGAGCCGCGCCTCCTGGGCCTCTGTGGACCGCAACACACACACACACGCAAATAATGAGGCATGTGGTGTGAATGAAGAGCCGGCGGTTTAATAAGATGCTAGGGGGACAGACTCACTGGCTGGGGTCCTGTTTCTGGGGCCGTCCTGGTACGCCCCCGAGGCAGCACTGTGCTGGCTTTGCCGTCGGCTCTCTAGTGAAACCCGCTCTGCACTGTTGAGGGAGTGCTGGTCCTCAGAGCGGGACTGGATGTCCACAGACTTCTGGGAAACGTTGTCCTGCGGTCACAAATGAGGTTGCGTTAGTTTGGCATATAGTTGTCTTTCTTTCTTTTGGCTATGAAATTGGACATGTGAAATAAAATACTTCAACTAGAATGTGTCATGCCAGTATTCGCAATAGTTTCCATCCATACCAAGTGTTTGTCAGCCAAGTCCTGTGAAATAACATTATCTCCCTCAGCTCCAGCTGGCCTCCATGTTAGTAGCCTAACCACCAAGCAAGCAAATAGAGACAAAAGGTGTAGCAAACAACAGTGTTTTCTTTTTTTATTTTATTTTTAATTATTCAATTATTTTTGTATTACGGAAGGGGAATGGTTGTCTTGAATATGTCCAGCATGCAGTTACAGGTCTTGTCCCAGGTCACCGGAGTGAATTTCTCTCCGTTGAGGATCACCACGTTCTCCAGACAGTTTGTACCCGAGCGAGCCAGCTGCTCGTTATCTGCAGGGACACAGTGTTGGAGTGGGGTCAGCTGAGCCACGGACAGAGGAGGGCAGAGGCAGGGAAACTAATTGGTTTGGGAAACTAATTGGTTCTTACCTTGCTGCACACACCAATACAACTGGGCTAGAATGTCATCTAAGAGTACATCGCTGAGGGACTCAAAGTATTGCGTGAAGACGTCAGAGATGGCGTAGAGGGCATGGTTACAGGTCGTGGTCATCCACTCAGCTTTCTGCCCAAACCAAAACAACATGTTGGATGCATTAGTAAATAACCAAGTCAGTGAGCATAACAACTGAATTCAAACCATTGATACTAGAACTACTTTTAAATCCAGATTAAAAACGAATTTGTTCTCTGTTGCATAGTGGGAATACTTCATCCCACGGGAGTTTTGTCATTCTTGGCAAATTTTATTTTCTCGTTTTATTTCCTGTTTCTTGGTCTTTTCTTCTCTTCCTTGTATGTTTTTCTGCTTGCCTTGTGTAAAGCACATTGAATTGCCTCCGTGTATGAAATGTGCTAGACAAATAAAATTGATTTGATTTTTGATTTGATATCAACGGTTCTATTAACACAGGCACAAGGAGAGATTTTTGATGGTGTATTTATTTAGTTTACCAAGAGCTTGTAGGTACTGTTTAATATCATCATGTGTCTATGTGTGTTAATACGAGGGACTACAGTACAGTCGTGTCTCGCTCAAAATGTCCGTGTGGCTTTATTAAATATTATCATAGGGGGGCTGTTCTAGTTTTTCAATATGAATATATACATTTAGGATTCAGCAACCATTATTTAAGCTTTAATCGTGAGTTGAGCTCATTGTGTCATATTATCCTCAAGCACGATTTGATATTATCATGTGTGTTTGCGTGTTGGTACGAGGGATTACAGAGCACTACCATACCTCAGTTTGCTGCTCGGGTAGCTTCATGTTGTCAAAGATCCTGAAGACAATTCGAAACAGGTCTTGCCACCAGTGCTTCTCAAAGGTGTGGCCATAGGTCTTCATCACCTCAAACATCACTGTCAGTCCCCTAAGACGGCAACGTACAAACAATGTTTTATTCCTCCAATTATATATTTTTTCTTGTTACGCCACGTTAAGTGGATTCTTTCAAACATGCTTCACACTATCCGCCCAGCGATTGTGTAAATGGATTCTTACCTGGTCCTGACATCCAATTTACACCTGTTGATGATGCAGGAGAGCTCAAAGAGGATGGGGAACCACCCCCGCACCCACACGCGGTCCTCCGTAGCTACATTCATGTCATCGCTGGTGTAATCTTTGAAGGCCTGTCGGCAGAGAAATACAGAGAGTAGCGTTCACTGTTTCGGCTCAACTTGGAATTAACCCTCCCAAATATACATGCACGCACGCACGCACAGTGTGGCTACATTCCTGTCATCCCTGGTGTAATCTTTGAAGGCCTGTCGGCAGAGAAATACAGAGAGTAGCGTTCACTGTTTCGGCTCAACTTGGAATTAACCTTCCCAAATACGCACACACACACACACACACACACACACACACACACACACACACAGCGTGGCCCACCTTTCCACAGACTGAGGGATGTCAGTGTATCTAGTTACCCCACATATGGTGGGTCAGAACAAACACAGTTGTCAGTACTGGCCTTATGATGCCGGGGCCACAGACTGATCGCTCAACGGGCTCGCTACTGACCTGGGGTCTGTCGGAGACATATTTAGCGCAGTGTCGGATGAGGCGGATCGCCTCCATGCTGGTGTCAGGGAAGGAGGCGTTGCAGGCAAACTCTGAAAGACACTTGACTGCATCCTGGAAGGAATCAATGGTGGCGGGGAAGTGCTTCTCAAATACATTCGCTAATAGACGGGGAAAAATGTAGATAAAGGCCACGATTAAAAGAGAGTCCAGAGATAAAGATCAGACAAAAATCCTCCTGACTGAAGGTTGACTGCCAATTAGAATTGAATTATCGTGAAGGTAATTATAAAAGTTAAGGGAGGCCTACATTGTAAGTTGCGTCTGAGTGCCATATAAATCAAACTAAATGGTGCTTCAATAGCGCCAGGAATGCTTATCTGCTAGCCAGCTGGTGCTAACACCTCCGTTTGCATCAGCTCCGCGCGTGTGTGGATATACTTGTATGACTTACTGACAATATGGCCGGTAGTTTGGAAGGCCAGCTCCACGATGCTCTCGTCCTGGTCAGAAGCAGCAAGGTGGAACACGGAGAAGATGTTCTTCCAGCCAGAGCGGATGTTGCCCGCCTGGGAGTTCACCATCTGGGCTATACATCTCACCACCATGTCCCTGATGGTGGGAGACCTGAAGCCATAACAATTGTAAGAAGAGGAGAAAGTAAATTCATGTTCAAGAGGCAAAGAATGGGCTTTTTTATGTTGATGACAGCTAAAGCTGTAAAGGTCTGAAACCACTTTCAAGCTGTCAGCTCCCTAGTGCATTTTCAGTTCTGTGAAATAAGCACTGTGACCCATCCTTGAGTGCTTGCACGCTAGCAACCTATAAAGCACATTCTGACATTAAACCTAGGTCCCTCATTTTTGGAATATCACGAAAGCGAAGGGGGCTTCTTGACAAAATGGTGCCCTACGTCAACCGCTGTCATAGTGAGGAGTGGACCTACTGCAATCGACAACACACATACGCATCAATGTACCTGCAAGCGCGCGCACGCACCCACACACACACACACACACACACCACACACACCACACACACCACACACACCACACACACCACACACACACACCATCGCTTCAATTTCTGCTCCCCAGACACAACCTGTGTGTACCGCTAAGGAGACATGGGAGCAGTTTCGCTGGTTTAATGAACCCATGGCATCCATGGGGCTTTTTTAGCGGCTCCCTGCCATCTGGACTGTGTCTCAGCTTAATGGCTCCTGAACCAGCGGGTGGATTCACACTTTAACTGCTAGTCCACCTTCACGTCATTGGACACGGACACAACGTTTCACTGTCGACGTGCTGCCGCTACAAAAGCAGGGATGAATAGGAGAGCAAGAACAACTTGTCTTATAAATCCACTCCTCCTATGTCTAGCCCGGTCCTAACACGAGGAGAGAGTCATAATGAGAGACGTTTGCGTGGAGAGCAACCACATCAGATCGGGTGAGTTAGTCAATCTGTTGTCTTGTCCCAAAATAGACAGAGCTCTTTTCACTGTTACTCAGACCAAGCGCAAGACTGTGTGTGTGTGTGTGTGTGTGTGTGTGTGTGTGTGTGTGTGGGGGGGGGGGGGGGGGGGTGACTCAGCGAGTCGCACTACGTCCATGTGAGACACGGCCTTGAAACTTGAACCACCAAGAGCCACAATGGAGCCTTTGTGCGGTCCCGTTCTCACAGACAAAAAAAAGACACAACGTTACCTGTTCTTTTTCATGATGTGCTCAAAAGGCCTCAGAAAGTCTTTCTGGAATCTGAAATTGGCCAGCTCCCCTTTCTCCAAAAACTTCATGGACAGCTGCCTCAGAGAATCCACAGCAAAGATAGCTACATCTTCATTTGGATTACAGCCAACCTAAATAAAGAGATGGCACTTTACTTTTCATTTTGAAAACCTTCTTTCAGAAGATGAATGCCTAAGTTCCACAACTTGAAACTTTTAAACTCACAAAAAATAATTTAAGGAGAACGAACTAAAACAGAAACTACTCTCCCAGAATAAAACATTCTACAATACACCTGAGAAATAGTCTACTCCAAAATAAATGGATTCAGCAACTTGCAATATGAGTGCCTTATCTGTCGTCTCTTAAATATATCCTTGAATGCACTATCCTGAAAAGAAACCATGACCAATCATTTGCCAATAGGGTTCCTCTATGAGACCGGTTTTATATAGCTTTCATGTATTAGATTACTCAATTAAAGTATTATTTCTTGCTTTATTACTTTTATGTAATATATTAAGAGATTTCCCATGTAATTTTTTTTACTCTGTTTGTTTCGAATACGTAATAGTATTTTCACATTATAGTACAAAGCACTTTGTAACTTTGTGAAGAACATTGCTGCATTACTATAGCTTCATTAAAATATAATAGTCCAAGGCAGATACAATGTGGAGAGCACAGGTAATGGACAACAGCAGCCTGAAGAAAAACACCGTGTGTCTGGGGAACGAGCAGGCAGAAAGAGCACGACTCCACGCCCACCTTGTTAAAATGGTCTCCGATGACCTCCCAGATCCTGGACCACTGCAGCCTGATGCGGCCCATGTTGTAGTAGGAGATCTCCACTATCTTCTGCAGGCTGAACATTCGGGGATGTGTGGGCGAGGCCAGCTCATCCATGGACACGGCGCACAGCCAGCGCACAAAGTCCACTGGAAGAAAAAAACCCCCGGAGATGAGCAGAGGCAACAGAGATCAATCGTTCTGGGTATGGCTCAGAGGCGATAGGGTGGGAACACGGAACACTTACCGATTGCATTACCATCCAATCTGGTGGAACCCGTGAATATCCTGAACACAAGAAAAAGCCAGGGCACGGTTTAAATCCCAGCTGACAGCCATGGGGTTTAATGCTTCTTGAAGCACTTACAGAGGGAAACACACTTGAGGAGAGCATGTACCTGTCCACCGCCACCACCACACTCTGAGAACTGGTCTCTCCTATGGATTCCTGGATGCTGGCTATCTGCTTCCGGTCCACTGTACCGCCGACTGGGATAAGAAGCAAAGCCCGTGTCAGGCAAGTTTCCATGGCAACGACGCTCGAAGACAAATCGGTTGAGTGCATCGATAAAAAAAAAAAAACGTGAAAAAAATCCCCCCCCGACACTTCAAAGCCTATGAGAGGTGCTGCTATCCAGCGTATGCTGCGCGTCAGACCTGACAGACGTCTGAGATTAAGCCCCGCTGCAGAACAGGTACTGACCGAGTCCAAGGTACTCATCGTTGTTCTGCTCCTTGGTGCTGGTGATGAAGCCATCTTTGCTCCGTACCGTCCCCGAGATGTAGCGCGCCTTCACCCCCGTGCCGATGAGCTGAGCCAGCTCCAGCTGACTGATGCACTTCATGATCTAACAGTGGAACACACAGGGGCCATTACCCAGGGGCCCATTAGCGCGGAGAACAAAGGGAGCAATGGAGAGGAAGAGAAAAGGGATGCGGACCTCGTGCCAGGAGTTGCCCAGGTAGTTGCCGTCTGAGTGGGCCACAGTGATGAGGGTCTTAATGGTGTCGATGTTCTTCTGCTTCATCTCGGCGATGCCGGAGCTGGCGGTGAGCAGCGTGAAGCGGGCCAAGGCCTGAACGTACGCGTCCCGCTCCAGCTGTGTGTTTGTGTGTGTGCGTGCGGAGGAGTGTGTTTATGCGTGAAAAAGAGTGTGAAATAGACAGAAAAACATTCACAGTTGGTCGCTTTTCACACCTGCCACTGTGACTCACGAACACATCTGAGTGACACATGGGTTTTGACCGCTACCTCATCATTAGCGACACGTAACACGCGACACATCCTTTCAAACCCGACGCAAACACACCCAAGCTGTCAGGTTCACGTTTGACGAAAGGGCCTGCTAGTAAAGTCATTAATTTACACAAATAGATCCATTCCTAACACTGTAGGAGCTGAGAGTACCTGGATGGTGAAGATGCAGGCTATGCGGATGGCGAAGCGGATGCCCTCCAGGCAAAGGAAGGCCACCTCAGTGTCGTCACAGTCCTGCAGGCCCACACTAAAGGCTGCCAGGAAGGGTGTCCAAGCCAGCTGCAGAGACCAGCCAAGAGCATTAGGACACAGCTGGGGAGTCACGTGTGTGTGTGCGTGTGTGTGTGCGTGTGTGTGTGTGTGCGTGTGTGTGTGCGTGTGTGTGTGTGTGTGTGTGTGTGTGTGCGCGTACGTTACCTTAAACATGGGCCGGACGTGCTCCAGGTGCGTGGCGCTGGTGAAGGGGGCTTGGACGTGGCTGACGGCCTCCATCAAGGCCTTGGCCGTCTTGGCCATCTGCTCCATCTCCAGGTTGTAGAGCAAGCGCCGCTGCTTCTCACTCGCCACGCCTTGGGAAATAACCACACGTCAACACGTCAACAGAGACGGCCATCAGCACAACACACTGCACAGAGACAACTGAGGGCCCACGGCCACACAGCTCAGGTCTCAAGAGGGGGTTGCACAAAGGATTTGTTACTTCCAGAAGCCCCCATTTGATCTTTCCTGTTTCCAAACCACTCGATTTAGTCTGCTTTGCAGTTTTCTTTTTTCTTTTTTCTGTTTCTCCCCCACACATATATCCACTAACTTCTCTACTCACCTAATCAGCAACACATCTACTCCCATATCTCACACAGGGTTTACAGCTTTGAGACATGGAAAGATTCTCCACTACCCACAAAGACATCAGATAAGCTGCTCTTGATGATATCCGGGGTTGATAACGCGACAGAGATCCATTACTTTTTCAAAAAGGCGTTTAATACCCTCTGTGAAGAAAATCCTCTTTTGAAATGCTCCGTTTCACAGCGTCATTATATTCCTGCGGCGTTGGACGGAGCGCGTCTGAAAACTCACTCTGCTTGTTTGACTTTAAGGTTAGCTCCTTCGTCTCCTTCATGGCAATCTTCTTCCCGGCAATCTCGTCATAAATGGCCGACAGATACTCCTCGGGCAGGTCTTTGCTGTCGTTAATCCCTCGGTTCATCTTGATATACTGCTCCTTAGTCATTTTGTTCTTTACCTGCAAAAAAGTAACACAAAAGGCTGAATTCAATCATGTGAATACCAGACGTATAGCGGATATTAATATAGCTTTCTGTTCAGGGATGAGGAGGGGATGCACACTTGGTCTGGTTTCTCACTGGCACACTTGGGCTGGGCTTACTTGTGGGCTGTGAAGGTCTGTTGTCAACATGATGATTGAGTAGGCAAGGACGTACGCAGTGTCGGCGCTAGCAAACAAGGTTTGGCTGGAGGGAGAATGGGAAAAGATGAGATTAAAATATAAAAACTGTATAACTCTCTTTCTGCCTGTGGGGAATGGGCCAAGACAGGCTGTAGAGTTATAGACTCGATTTGTCTAAAGATGAGATTGTAAAACATAACAAATGTTAAAAAATCATATTTCATCCACAGCAACAAACTAACTAAAGCCATTACCATCACTTACTTGGCAGATCAACCACACAGAGAACCCAGGGAAAATGGACACTCACCCCTGGTTGCAGTCCAAATATCTCGCCGCAAATTTCTCCATGAGACGGTCGATCTTCTGGGCCTCTCCTGGCAGTCGGAAGCCCTCCAAGAAGATACGCAGCGCGGACACAAAGTCCTTCCCCTGGAAGTCCATTTGGTCCACATAGGCATACATGACTTCTTTGTTGAAGCGGTCGTTGTCCCCCAGGAACTCGCCTACCTGAGTCTGAAAGACAACCGACAGAAAAAGGGGGATGGGGGGATAGAGGATGAGGCATAGTGCAAGGAGAAAAAGGGGGATGGGGGGATAGAGGATGAGGCATAGTGCAAGGAGAAAAAGGGGGATGGGGGGATAGAGGATGAGGCATAGTGCAAGGAGAAAAAGGGGGATGGGGGGATAGAGGATGAGGCATAGTGCAAGGAGAAAAAGGGGGATGGGGGGATAGAGGATGAGGCATAGTGCAAGGAGAAAAAGGGGGATGGGGGGATAGAGGATGAGGCATAGTGCAAGGAGAAAAAGGGGGATGGGGGGATAGAGGATGAGGCATAGTGCAAGGAGAAAAAGGGGGATGGGGGGATAGAGGATGAGGCATAGTGCAAGGAGAAAAAGGGGGATGGGGGGATAGAGGATGAGGCATAGTGCAAGGAGAAAAAGGGGGATGGGGGGATAGAGGATGAGGCATAGTGCAAGGAGAAAAAGGGGGATGGGGGGATAGAGGATGAGGCATAGTGCAAGGAGAAAAAGGGGGATGGGGGGATAGAGGATGAGGCATAGTGCAAGGAGAAAAAGGGGGATGGGGGGATAGAGGATGAGGCATAGTGCAAGGAGAAAAAGGGGGATGGGGGGATAGAGGATGAGGCATAGTGCAAGGATAAAACGGGGGCTGGGGGGATAGAGGATGAGGCATAGTGCAAGGAGAAAAAGGGGGATGGGGGGATAGAGGATGAGGCATAGTGCAAGGAGAAAAAGGGGGATGGGGGGATAGAGGATGAGGCATAGTGCAAGGAGAAAAAGGGGGATGGGGGGATAGAGGATGAGGCATAGTGCAAGGACAAAAAGGGGGATGGGGGGATAGAGGATGAGGCATAGTGCAAGGAGAATTGCATCCCAGATCTTGTGTACTTGCATATCTGTCTCCAGTGGAGTTCAATTCAAACGGTTTGTATGGTAAAGTGTCTGTGAGTAGGCCCGTAACGGCGGTGCTAATGTGTTAAATGCCTGTTGCAGTCACTCCTGACTCTCCAGACGCTCAGTGGTCGGGGTTCGAGGGCAACTCTTACCCACGCGGATGTGAACGGCGTGTCTAAGCGCCAACACCCTCCAGGGACAGCCAATCAGTTCAAACAGTACTCCACTGGTAAAAGAAAATATTTGTGCTAGGTAAAAGACTTCTCGAATCATCTTGGAGTGGGCGAATGGGTAGGCAGCGTCGCTGGATGGGCATTAGGGCTAATTGCCGTGATATTTCTATGGGACGTGATTTGACCCTGAAGCTGTCAGTGGGGGAGGGGGGGGGCAATGGAGAGCGTAGATGCGGCGAGTGGGTATTTGCTTATTCACATACTAAAGCAGCAGCTGCTGCTCATCTTTCTCCTCCCAGCGATAAGTCTTTTTAAGGTGCAGCATAGGAGCATAGGACCAAATGCTGTTGCAGAAGGTAACCGAGCTGGAAGGTGCAGTGCTTATCAAACGGAGCAGAAAGGAATCACTCTTTACCGAATCAAGCCTTTCTTCCTGGTGCAAAAACTGAGCGAGGTCCTCCGGGGTGGTTCCCAGCATGCCTTGCTCTTGAAGGTACTGGATACCTCTCTTTGGTTTCTTGTTGAACCTATGCAGGATCCAGAAACGTGGCAGAATACAAACAACTATATTTAGAACATCCTAGTGTGTGGGAGCGCGCGCAAATGTTACATGGTGAGTGAGCGTGTCCGTATATACAGCACATGCTTTCTGGGGCTTGTGTCTCGCGCTGTTTGTGCGTGCGCGCGCAGGCTTACAGGTCAATGCCTTGCTCGATGATCTCTTTCTGCTGCTTGAGGACCTCAAACTGCTCGGGGTTGTCGGTGCCTGACATCTGAGTGCTGTAGCTGCCGATGCCCGAGGAGGCGGTGGAGTCCAGGGAGTTGACACTCCCATAGCGGTTGATGGTTTCAGGCGCCTTCGTCTCCGCGGTCTCCTGCTCCAATGGCTTCTCCTGACCTGAGGACCGAGAGGAGGAGGACCAAAGGCATGAAAAGCAACACTAAAGTACATTTCTTTTTTTTAACCCAGAGGCTTTTAAACTTGCACAGCCAGTCAGAGAGTTTCTGTTATTGGAGGGTGTAGAAGAGATTTGGATGATAGGTAATCTAATAAACCCCCTAGCAACTGATAAGGTGGACGAGGGACAGGTAGTCTGCTAGGAGTGTTTCTAGCCCGAGGAGACAGGCTGAAGAATGTGAGGCTGCTCTGGCTCAAACAGCGCCAGGGTGGTGTGGCCAATCTCACAGTGCACAGGACACAGATCGTGTTACCTGTAGGAAACTCTTTAAAACATTCAGCACACAGTCCCAGTAATGTGAGCAGGCACTGTTTCCTCCGCTCATCCCCTATTGAGTGGCAACAGGAACACCAGGGGGTAGAGGGTAGCCAGCAGTAAGTAGCAGGGCACTAGACACTCGCTAATTTTAGATAGCATTTACCTATCATTTCTACTACTATTGGACATTTTATTTTTACAAGGGACTTAGGAACATACTTGCCACCCCTCCCAATTTTCATTACCACAATTCTCTACCAATACATTTTTTTCTATAGAGGACCACCAGACCCCCGCTATTGTTTGGAAATCCTCTTGATTTTTGAGGTTTCAAGGTTGGCAAGTATGCTCTGGAAGAATAAAACTGGTTCAAACTGGTTTCACAGTGTATTTACGTTCACCTTCAGGTGAACAAAGGTGAATGCAAATGATGCAGAAGGGGAGTCTAATACAAGGGAAACTAAACCTAAAGCCACCTTGAACAAAGAGGTCTAGGCCGTTACTATAGCAACCAGGCTATACCAAACATGCAGCAACTTTCTACAATTACCTGCTTTTCCTTTTCAGAGAGCCCAGAGAAAACAAAGAATAGCGGACCAGTTTGCAAAGCACACAAATACTCCACAATGCTTTCAAGTAATCTAGTACATACATTACTGGATGTGTCTTAACTTATCTGTTGGCTATAATGGATTGGCAAGGTACAGCAAAGCTCTCCTGTTTCCCTAGCAGATTGTGAGTGGAGGCTGGTAGCAAACCTTTGCTCCACCACAAGTTAGCCAGCGGGCTTTCAATTGTTTCAGGACATCTGAGGGGATATTTGCAAAGCCCTTTCAGAAGGTCCCAAGCTTCCTTGCCTAACAAAAGTAACTCCCATAGGCACAGAGGAAGCAGGAACTGCAGATAGCCACATTTACAGGAGCTCTGAGTGTCAAAGACAGGTGTTCCATTCGGAGTGTGCTGGGGGTTGTTTTTGATGTGTAAACCTTAGCCAGCCGTCTCAGGGTTAGCCTCTGACGGCTGCCTGATACACAGTGCAGTCTCTCAAGGGTTGAACCAAGCCTGCTCGGATGAATGCTAGCTTTCCTTCTCATCCCATGTTTGCCACACCGCGGAATAATAGCTTTAAATCATACCACCTGCGCTATCCTGAATCTGAATAATGTTAGCCTTGGGGCTAACCCCAGTTGATCTTACTTTGACGAGGAGTGAAATGATGCAGGAGCTTGGCTGTCTCACTCCTCAGAGTATTATCTGCCTGCAAAAAATAAACATGTAGACATGCTTCTCTCACGAAGGAGTCTTACCATTCAAGTGACGAACATACGCATTATTTCTGTAGAAATGTGCCCCATATTCTGCTTAGGCAGAGCATGTATCACACAGCCACGAGGGCTAACATGCATCACTGAAACAGTATGTCATGTCTTGTGTGTTGCTGTTCAACAGATGATGACTAAGAAGGTGAGATTATGACACATACACTAAACAATTGTGCAACCCAGTTTTGACATTGTATTGGCATGGTGTGGTCGAAAGCCTCCTACAGTCCCTGGCTGAAATACCTCCCTGCATAATTGATCAATTTATAATTGATTTGCTATCCTATGTATTTATTGTACAATAAGCTCATTTTATACTACTATCAGACATGAAATGTATTGCTCCCTGGACATTCACCAGAACGTAGCCGTGGTAAGGAACACTACCTGCAATGACAGTCTAAAAGGAAGGCTGTTTCTCTATCTGACTCCATACAGATGACATTTGAACAGATTTAGAGAGAACCAGGGAGCATGGTGAGTGTTGAGCCTGATATCTGGTGCCTTACCGAGGCTTGTCTGGGAGTTAGGGTTCACGTACTGGTCCTTACTCCACTCAACCATGCACTTCAGGATGGACACCAGGCACTCCAGGCCCTTCTTTCTCAGGGTTAGCTCCTAACGTAAATAGACACGTTCAGGTTAGTCTAATGTCAGGGCAGTCTGCGTTAACGGTCCACGTCGGTCGATGAAGAGAAATCAATGGAGGAGCAGAAATGGAGTCACCTGAAGAGGCGTCGTGCCCAGCTCGTGGCCTGCCCGGCCCTGGGCTATCTTTGAGAGGTCGTTGACAAGCCTCTCGAATATATTAGCAGCGTTCAGATCACAATCATAGTTCACGTAGATATCCACCACACTCTGGGCATCTGAGGAAGACAGAGAGTTCACTTGTTGTGTGAGCGTTCACCTGACATGTTGTTCACACATGAACACATTGTTGTATCCTAACACCCACCGGCACATATCCGGGTAAGGGTCTGAATGACCATCCATTTGTGGTCGTAGGAACTTGTGGACGTCTCTAGGATGTACAGAAAAATCTCCTTGAAGAACACCTGCAGAGTCAAACAAATGGAAAACACTTAAGACGAAATTAAAAAGAAATGGGTTGGAAAACATGGGTAGCTTTTGAACTTTAACCTTTAACCTATAACAACCCTGTCCAGACTGTTCCAACTAAGCGTGAGTAGTATATAAGTAAGCATGTGATCCTCAGACCACAGGAAACACATACACCCGGAAAAGATTTTGACATTCCTGGTGACTACGGGAGGAAGATAGAGCCATTAACGTAACTTTGAGGATGTATTCTACCCTGAGCAAAACTAGAGTAGACTATAAATCAACAACAGCGAACAGGTAACAGTGAAAGTCAATCGCACTAAAGCAGAACTACATTACAGCCCTCCGTGATATACCACATCTCCCATAAATCACCAGTGATGCCTGCCTGCCGCACTGATAGACTTTGTCAGCCAGTCAATATTGGATAGTAAGTGAGGTTTAAGGCACTGGGCAAGTGAAGAGAGAGACGCTTTGCATGAATGGAAATATGAAAGTTCTTCCGACAGGAGGCTTTATCTTTCCACTCTGCACTGCAAGAAGCATATAGTACAGGAAAGGAAGAGGAATATGGTGGAACTGCATTGATCCAGGAGAGCAAACTCCAATGCTTTACTGCTACTAGCTACCTCGATTTGCATCTTGAGATGGGTCTTGAAGTGGGAGAGCAGGGTGAGGAAGATGGACAGCGAGAGCTCAAACACCTCCGGGACAGAGGACACGCCGTTCTTGGAGAGCGCCACGCACAGGTACTGCTTGATGGCATTGATAAACATCTCGTTGGTTTTGAAGATGGGCCCCGCGTTCTGAAGGATGGACAGCAGAAGCTGCAGGGACAGGACCTTGGAGCGCAGCTCGTGAGACCTGGAGAAGGGACAAGACAGAGAGAGAGAGAGAGAGAAAGAGAGAGAGAGAGAGAGAGAGAGAGAGAGAGAGAGAGAGAGAGAGAGAGAGAGAGAGAGAGAGAGAGAGAGAGAGACAGAGAGAGAGAGAGAGAGAGAGAGAGACAAAGAGAGAGAAAGGGGAGAAGACAGGACTCCATCGTTAACTAATTGGTACAAATGCAGGTTACTGAGACATTGGGCTAATTGATAATGTCAGCGTATGTATGTGTGTCTGTGTGTCATAAGGTAGAAGGAAGCCTGAGAGCTGCATCATAAACAGCTGTACAGTGAGGTGAAATCTTATACAACTGTTCTCAACAATTCTTTACTGACTCTAAAAAAAGGAAACTGAAATTCAGTTGTATATGAATGTGGTTGATAACAAAATGACTGTGTTGGCTGTGTTCCTGTTCTCCCTCGACAGGTAAATCAGAGAAAAATGAGGATCCAAATAACAAAAACAGAATGCATTCAACAGTAAGCATGTTTGCCGAGAGTGGATGCAATGCATTCGATCTCTCTCGAGCGGACAGACTTGGATTTATGTGGCATTCAGGAACATTGTCTCTGCTTCTGTGACTCAGAGAAATATGGCCTCATTTATACACGGCACGGGGAAAATCTGTCACTTACAATCTCAACAGGCAGGCACAAACATAATGCACAGCAATTACACCAAAACAAGCAACCCATTTGTTGAAGGGGTAAATCACTAAGCCTACACTAGACTTGACAAGCCATAAGAAACAATTACAAATAACCCGGAGCATATTGTGTAAAAATTGTGAATAAAAAATAAGGTGTGTATTTTGGGATGCATTTATCTTTGTTAAGAAGTTGAGCACAATCCACCTCAAGTGTTAAAACAATGAACCAAAAAAGTAAACTGAATGTTCGAAACAGCTCTTCGAAGCCACAAGAGCAGGACGAAGAAATATGGCCACCAATAATTACAACGTAAACAAACTCCCTACAGCATCCTACAGCAGATGTCCAAAACGCCAACCAAAGCAGGGTTTTGTGTGAAGGTCGGCTATCAGGCAGAGCAGCCCTGGTATAAATTCTGCAGGCTGAAAAGCCTTCTATCTTCTTTGAATGGCAGATCACTGCTTTGGTGACACAGCCTTCTTCCCCGTCACCCCTGACAACAAACAGACAAAGCCCCCCCCCCCCCCCCCCATTGTTTTTTCACTTCATCTCCATAGTACCCTGGCCTTACATGACAGTTAAACCCGTACATACACAATCAGATGATTTTAAGAAAGCAGTCATGGGGCGATGGAGTAATCGTGGGCACAACAAACACCCAACATGACATACTTAAAGCAGATGTAAGACATGCTGTTATGCAAACACCGCCACTTAGCATTTCCTAGGTTTAGATTGGACCTTATTGGCTTGGCAATGCATAGCAATGATAGAATAGCCGAATGCAAGCTTCCTCTTGTCCGCCAGGGAGAATTTGATTGAATGAGTTATTGCTAAATAGAATATGGATAAGGGGTTTGGATGACTCATGTACTTCATGAGGACAGGAAATGATTTAGAATTTGCTAGCGTGTTCCCATCACATCAGTCACTACACCGCGGCCACTGTGACACGGTGTGTGGACCAAACACTACAGGACCAGAGCCCTGCCACTGCCAAGTGTTTGTACCCACAGACCACAGACGAAGGAGAGGATCATTTCCCATTTCTAATGGATGAGACAGCGGGCTTACTTTGGGTCAGGGGGTCCATCCGACAGAGGCTTCATAGACAGCTTGCAGAGCGAGCGAAAGACCAGGAAGGCGTCCTTCTGGAGAATGTGGGAGAACTTTGCACCTGGCGCTGAGCCGGTAGTGGCCCCCGATTCCTGTGCGACATAAGAAGAGGTGGAAGGGGTCAATCTTTTTATCAGCCCTTGTTTATCAACATTTCTTTCAGCCAGCCTTGTACCCGCTGACATAAACAGAGTGAGATGAAATGCTTCCTACTTAGGCGATTTGCTCAACCTTGATCACAGCAGACTGTGTAATCAAATGTAATTAAATACCTCAGTCACAGTAGGAGAATCTCTGAGCTATTTGATAAGCTTGATAAAGAATATTTATTCATTGTGTTGAAAGAAAATAGCAGTGTTACGCCTCTCTTTTCTAAAAGAACGTCTTCATGGGATCCCGTCAAGGACGTTGGAATCAATATGCATTGATGCCGAAGCCATTATGGGAGTGCATAAAGCCGTAAATACATAAGCAACACCTGCCTACTAATCAGCTAAATTATTCCCCCGAATAATATTCCCACCATAAAGTTCTTCAAACTTACTGCATTACCTCACTCCACAGTAAGTAACGCCTTATGTAAAAACACTGCATTATGTAATCACTCAATAAAATGTAACACATTTTCACTTCATTATGTAATAACACCCAAATTTTGTAATAATCTGCCGCATTTTGTGTTACATTTTGTTGAGTTTTTACATAATGCGGTGTTTTTACATAATGCGTCGTCACACGTGTACTTGTGGCACGAAAGTGGAACGCAACGTTGCCGCGGTGACGTCACGGGGACAGCCTGAGCCCGCCTCTCACCTGAGTGTCAGTGGAGGAGACGGACAGCCTGTCGTCGGGCAGGGACGGGGTGAAACTGGCCGAGATGGGAGTGCCAGGGATGCCGTTGGCGTGAACCGCCTCGCTGTCGCTACCCAGCTGCCCCTCGTCCTCCATGGGGCTCCGGGTGCCCTCCGTGATGGCTTCAGGGGCCTCCCCCTCGCTGGGGGACTCCTTTGGGTCGGAACACAGGTGAGCGGGGTCCAGACAGTGCCCTGAGGGAAGAGAGCGTTGAGTGGGTAAAAGAGACTGGGCCTGAGACCGCAGTGAACGATTGTGGTGTAGAACAAAAGGCGTCAGACGTTTTACCTGCAGACACGGTGTTGACCACCTCCTTTAGAATGCTCTGGACTATTTCCTGGGCTCTCTCCTCGTAGTTGGGCGTTTCCTCCTCCTCGCCCTCTCCCCCAGTCCCCTCGCGCTGCTGGCTTTCATCTGGACAACAAGGGAGCACAACAAGAAGATAAAGCACATTAAAGAAATTTTTTTGTGTCTTAATGTATGAAACAAAAAAAAGTGATTTGTCTGTGATCTAAAGAATGTTCGATGTACTTGTTCAGCATGAATATGCTTTAGGGCGAACCCAGAAATTTGGAGAAAAAGAACGACCGTTGTGTTATTTTCATGTCATCCCAGACAACAATTTAAATAAAGTATGCCTGTTATAAGTTGTCTGACACAGTTTGTTACAGATAGCGTGTTTATCTGTAGAAAACATGATTTCCAGACACACACACGCAAAATAAAAACAGTTTGACACTGAATTCTCTAGAAATGTCAAGGCCGGGGCTTTGCCACAGTGTAACCGTGGCCCCGAGAAGAAAGGAGAGAACTAGAGGTATGCTTCAGCAGGCAAACGAGTGGGGAACATTTGTGTCGGTGCTGCAGGCTTCATGTCCATGTATTATAGATGATCCGGGTGCATCTAGAATGATCTGAGCACACAGGGTGTGGGCTTACTCTGTGCCGCCGCGGTGGACTGGTCCGCCTCCGTCAGCTCACTCTCCACCATGCAGAACGCGGAGCCGTTCTCCGGGTCTGGGCTCTCGCACACGGCCCCCGGCTCCGCTCCCCCATGGTCCTCTTGCTGCTCCTTGGGATCAGCCGTGGTCCCCTGGGGGGCTGGGGGAGAGGGAGTGGAAGGCGTGGACGGAGAGGAAGGGACAGCGGCGGAGGGGGTGGTGGGTCCGTTGGCTTCCTGGGGATGGGCCTTGGTGGGGGGGTGGGTCTGGAGCTGGGGGGACTCTGGCTCTGTCTGGGGTGTGACCGGGGAATGCTGCCGGTGTCTGTCCCTCTCCAGCTGCTTAGCCTCCTGCATCTGGACATGGTTGGGGAACAAGGCGTAGGGTGAGACGGATGTGTTAACACGCAATTCAGAATTCACGGCGGCAAACCGACAAAACACACACATACTGGTCCACGCAC
>JAPMUY010002742.1:35000-85000 GCA_026901105.3 Galaxias olidus | reverse complement strand
AGCTTAGCGCACACGTACCCACTGCACTGCAAACCTCACAGTGTTGGTGGATGGTATGAACGGGCATCATAGAAGACTCACCTGTTTCGACTGCACTTCGGCTCTTAAATGTGACGCTGCGTCTACATAGCACTTCTACTTGATATACTAAGTATTTGTTTGCACCCAGAAATTGTTTGTGGTTGGTTTGTGATGGTTCTGTTTTATATCCTGATGTTTAATATAGCACTTGCTTAGCTCTTATCTAGGTGATTAGGTCAGGGATGCACCTATTTTATCTACTTGACTTGTGGTTTTTACCTAATCTTTTTGTAGGCACTATTTTTTGTAAGTCGCTTTGGATAAAAGTGTCTGCTAAATGAATGTAATGTATTGTAATGTAATGTAATGTAATGTGGCGGAGGAAGAGCTGTGGCTGAACTACTGCTACTCTTTCATTGGCTGCAATGTCATCCCCGTGGCGCAATAGAGCTGCTCTAGTCCCCAACCTCGCCATCACAATGAAGAGAGCTGAGGCTCCCAGAGCATCTGAGCTGGAGGACTGGCATGGGCAGGCCTGCTGTAACAGTGTGTGAGAGTGTGTGTTAGGTGTGTGTGTGTGTGACCATCCTCCTCCCTCCTGCCCATGCTGCCCAGCCCCAGCTCAGGAGGCTGTGTGTGCGCAGGCCGTCTGATTGAGACCAGGACAGGGGGGGACGGGGGGGGGGGGGGGGGGGACGGGGGGTTAAATACTATGTTCCTAAAACACTGTCTCTGCATATCCCGTGGGGTCATGCTTGGTCACAGCTGGCAAACGAGTCCCGAGAAAGAAGACGCTAGAAGGAGGGAGAGGCGCGCGCGCACACACACACACACACACACACACACACACACACACACACACACACACACACACACACACACACACAGCCTCCGCCCACTCAAAAAAGACCATGGCACCAGGCTGAGTTCCACGAAAAAAACAAGGTTATGTGCTGTTAGTGGCAGGCTAGGCAAATAGAAAACAGAAAAACACCCTTGAGTCTTGATGTCTGGATGAATAGACACAGACACACACACACACACACACACACACACACACACACACACACACACACACACACACACACACACACACACACACACACACACACACACACACACACACACACACACACACACACACACACACACTAATCCTTTCCACTTAACCGGAGTAAGCTACAGAGCAGCACAGATTTGAGTCTTGAACATAACAGGACTGGAAAGGAGAGAGGAGAGAGGAGAGAGGAAGTAAATCATTCAGACAAACTCAGGCATGCTTTGAAACTGTTGAAACATCCACTCACCTTAACTTCTCAGTCTCGTCTCTAATTTCCTCTGAAAAAGAGAAGAACGGGAAAAAAAGAGAGGGGAAAAGAAATATTAGAATCTTGAGGTAAACACAGCCATGGGGGGGGGGGGGGGATTCTGCACTATTGTACTCTGCTAATGACACCGTCGGGAATTACAGAGAGATATCCAGCAGATATCCGGGCCAGGCGGCGGCACGAGGATTGCTTATTTATGAACGTAGTGTTTAGTGGAGATCTTCTCTGGTCTGCTCCTGCTGAATATCGGATGTCTGAAGTGTTCATGTGGATCAGATCAGAGGACGTACCCCCAGAGTCTCCCGGGACACAAAGGCTCGGTCCACGCCCTGCATGCTGTGCTGGGACTGCAGCTAAATCTGCCTGCTCCAGACACTCCTCAGCTGATTAGCTCGTGCACGTTTGAACATACACTTGCAAAAGTGCTCAACCAAAATGGGGGAATGAGTTGAGACAGGAGAGGGCTGGGTATTGCAGTTTGAGTGCGGAGTGCTCTGGCGCGTGCTCCTGTGGAGTGGCTGGGCCACGCGGGGCCCCAGTCGGGCTTTCATGCCCAGGAACTGTTATCATTCATGCTCACAGCGTGCCTGCAGCACCGTGAGGCTGGTGTGTTGATGTCGCAGGGGTTTTGCGGCGGGTATGACGCGCACAAGTACCCTCTCTGTGTGCGCCGACTCAGAGAGGAGCCACTCAGCACGCTAGAGCCAATTAATGCAAACCCTGAGACAGAACAAGCATTGACTCAGGAAATGTTAAAACGAAAAAAGAAAAAAAAAACTACATTTCTACAGAGCCCTTGACAGAATAGAAGCCTATGATTATCGCTGAGGAAAGGGGCAGGAAAAAGCTACTATAGAATAAAGCAGTGACAGCTCGATTATTTAACGGGCTAACGTGCACGTCCCCTGCAGAGCGTAGTGAGGATGAAGCACGCCGTGGATTTTCTCAAAGGCAGGCTTCTAGAACGGTCCTACTTGTTTTATTCAACAATAAAACCTTCATTCCAATATTGCATTCCATTTATATTCAGTCATTAAAAATACAATTTTAACGAGGGGCACTACTCGGGAGATGAAATGGGAGATTTTGATTCAGAGGGGTCATTTAATCTTGGGGACATGCAGACAGTGCAGTGAGGACCGGGAGAGCTGTGTGAACGCACCGGTCTGTCCCAGTGAAACCAGTCTGAGGTCTGTTATGGCGCCTGGGTCAGCCTTTTATCCTACTACACCGCACCAGTGAAACCAGTCTGAGGTCTGTTATGGCGCCTGGGTCAGCCTTTTATCCTACTACACCGCACCAGTGAAACCAGTCTGAGGTCTGTTATGGCGCCTGGGTCAGCCTTTTATCCTACTACACCGCACCAGTGAAACCAGTCTGAGGTCTGTTATGGCGCCTGGGTCAGCCTTTTATCCTACTACACCGCACCAGTGAAACCAGTCTGAGGTCGGTTATGGAGCCTGTGTCAGCCTTTTATCCTACTACACCGTGCCAGAGAACATGAGGGTCTGCCTGCTAGATCTCGGCCGCCGCAATCCCGGAATCCCCCCCCCCCCCCCTCTTCCCTCTTCCTCTGTGTGGTCTGACGACACCAAAGGCTGTGTTTGCAGGTCAGGAGGGAACTAGCGGTGACTGGACCAGGTAACAAATTAGCTACTTGCTAAGCCTCGTCCCCCGGAATAGAGTCAACAAGGATAAGGGAAAGAGTAATAGCCTTGGAGGGAAAATGGAGAACGGCAGGCAAGAGCAGCAACACAGACAGCAGCCTTGAGGAAAAATACATTCGTTTCCAAAGACAAGGAGCAATTTGGTTAAAAAAGGAGTATTGATAAGCAGTTACATTTGATGGTGTGTACATGGGCGCCACTTCTCCAGGCTTTTCCTGACAGAAAATCTTTATAGCACACAGCTCTATTCAAACACAGAACACACACACACTACGCTGTTTGAATTTAGTAATTTATTTACCTGTGAAAGGGGACCCCGCGAGACCCTTCATTAGGCGGCTAAACGTTTCTGAAATGAGCGTTTGGAGCCATGTCTGTGACTCATGCACTGCAATGTGCCAGACCGACTCAGACGAGAGAGAACCACCAGGCTAGGACGCTGAGGATGTGGCTTTGTAAAACAGGCTGCAGCTCTGTGGAGACCCCACACCACAACACCACAAAATCATTGCCAAGGGACACCTGAGCTGCAAACAAACCCCCGGGTGCACGTTTGTTTAAAGCTAGGCCTCCCCGTAGTCCAATAGCGTCCCTCCACGTGGTTCCCCCTGAATCACCGTAGTAGTCCCCCCTGGCAGGAGTGGAGAGCTGTTGACCCTCAGAAGGCCTGCTCTGCGCCCTGGGCTCGAGTCCAATCAGTGGGTAAACCGCCGCCGGAGTGTGTGGCATTCTCTGTTCCACCCCATTAGGCAAACAGAACAATGCTAATGCCAGTCCCACCGAATAGCCCATCGCTCTTCAGCCTAATGAGCTCGCGTTGATATGAGGAAGAGGAGAAGGGGGGGTTAGCCATCGTCTGTCTGTGTGAACAGAGCTACGCTACCTCGCCTGCTTTATGTTGAAGCATGCCACGTCCAGACCTACAGGACAGTCTGTGATGTACCACCACAGGGCCATTCTATCACTGTGGGAGAGCTGGACACCTTAGCACGCACTGCAGGAGGAGGAGAAGGGGGGGGGGGGGGTTCAGGATGAGTCATCTCAGCCAAAGCAGGAACCCGCTATGTTGGCCAGATCCATTAGGAGCCATTTCCTGCTCTCGGGGGGCCAATAGACCAAAGCAAGCCTGGCTCTGTGGACTCCATTATGTCAGGGAGCGCCTCGCCCGGAGAAGAGGCCGACCCGAGGCAGCGGCCGTACTAACGACCGGTCTGATGTGCTCTAACGAGACAAACCCCAAAGCCCTTACGCCTCCACCACCTTGGCTTAACACGGAGACTCACACCTCAAAAACACCCCCGACACGCAGGCCTGAAACCCAGCGCATAACATGATCCTCCGTTCAGTAATATAATAATTATACCATCGCAATTTCCATAACTATCAGGCACAGTGCATATTGCATAATCTGTCAAGCAAACTCAAACATACACGCGCACGCACACTCAGGAACAGAAACACAGGCGCACACAGACAAAAGATGAAAAGGACCCCACGCAGTGAAAGGCAGCTACGTGTACGCTGAGAATTGATATCGTTTGCATATCTGCTATCCTCACGCCTGAATACAATTTCCTTTATGCTACCTAGGACGACCAATGAGAAGCCAGGACACTGAAATGTGAAACATCTTTCAGGCCATCTGCTTCTATTGATGTCTGTTATTGGTTTAGGTAATGATAGCGTTGGCTACCGTCCAGATACTGCACAAAATGGACCGAAAATAAATCCCCTGCCACCGAAAAGTGATTACAACAGCCTCTCATCTCAGCGGCACTGCGCGTGAATGCAAACATCTTCGGCAGAACGACCATGTGCCCAACGGTGCGTGTCCAAAAGGTTCTGGAAGAAACTGGATGCGAGACGTCACAACGTCCGTCTTGTGAAGAATGAATGGAATTGTGACATTATGGATGAGCCTTTGTTGCTAACCCCATCCCTGTAGACACTTTCTAAAAAAGACCCAAATTCATGCTTCAAAACAACAGCCTGTGCTCTGTACAGTATAGTCAACGAGACCTGATCATCATGCGTGTGTGTAAGCTGAGTTTTAGCTGTTGGGTTGCAGCCTAAATGCGGCTAGTTCACTCCCCTGGGATCGGATTGTTATTCTGAGAGAAAGAGATATAGAGAAAGAGAGAGAGAGAGAGAAGTAGAGAGAGAGAGAGAGAGAGAGAGAAAAAAAGAAAGAAAGAAAGAAAGAGAGTGCAGCAAAACACAGTCTCGGATGACAGGTATCGGCAAGATGACAAGCTCAAAGCCCCCTCCTAACGAGGGGAGAGACACAGCCCATTAAGCTAAAACCGTACAGCGAACCTGCCTCCCAAGCTGATGCCCTTATCGAACCATAGGAAGACTTATTACGGCCAGCATGGAATTAATAAGCATTCCTTACACATCATCTAGCTCCAGTAACCTTCCCACATGTAATCCGCTGGGAATCACTGAAGCGTGGTCAGAGACCAGTGTAGTCCTAGATTATGTGTCTTTGTGTTAGGCAGCACAGGGCAGTACAGCACGACCAATAGCAACTTGTTTTGGCATCTTCCCAGGCAAATGTCATATGACCTATGATGCATATAGAATACACAAAACATACAAACCGTTTTTGAAATAAAATAGTTAGGCTCAGCTTAATATGAACCATTTGAAAAAGCTTTGCTCTCCTCTTCCCTAGCATGCTTTTGTTTAAAGTGCAGGCCCAAAGTACAAGCTACAGGTGAAAGACTTCCTTTACCCAGACAATCAATCATGCTGACTTTCCCGAGTTTGAAAGGGACATGCACTCTCTACCCCCCCCCCCCCCCACCTCTCTCTATCTCAAACACACACACATACAGACAGACACTGGACTTTTACATCAATTAAGCCATGAGCAGCCTGCGTCTGAACAGTGTGTGGTAAAGTGTTAACACACTGTTGTTCCCTTGGCTGGCAGGAGAGATAAGAGACAAACACAACCGACAGGTCTCTGGAGGTACCGTGCAGCACTCCCTGCTGTCTCCATGGTGCCTCTGTGTGTGTGTGTGTGTGTGTGTGTGTGTGTGTGTGAGTGTTCAGAGAGGCAGGAGGTCGCCATAGACATAGTGCTGGCTCTAGCAGTTCCGCTTCGGTGCGATGTTTTAATACCGTCTTGGGTGATGCCTTGGCGCTAAGGCTCCGTGCCAAGCCTCGACACACCTGATAGAGACACACAGACACTCGCTCTTTTCACTTGAAGCCACGCGGAGATAATGCATTGGTAGTTCACGCCCAACCGGTCAAACCATTTCTTCCTCTTGGTCTTAAAGACGGGGATGTGCTCTTTATAACACTGCTTGCCGTTCTTACAGTGGAAGGAGCGAAGACAGCCATTGTCATAACCTCCTGACTTAAAGAGTCTGGCTGAGTCAAAGGCCCAAACAACAAGAACGTTGACCTTTTTATTTCCCGTCTCTCTCTCTCTCTCTCTCTCTCTCTCTCTCTCTCTCTCTCTCTCTCTCTCTCTCTCTCTCTCTCTCTCTCTCTCTCTCTCTCTCTCTCTCTCTCTCTCTCTCTCTCTCTCTCTCTCTCTCTCTCTCTCTCTCTCTCTCTCTCTCTCTCTCTCTCTCTCTCTCTCTCACACACTTTGTGGGGTTGTGTCGACGCCGAGGTCAGAGGTCACACCTCCTTCACAGGCACCATCATCTCCCCCAGCATGGTGCTGGCAGGCATCCCGTCTCCCGCAGAGGCATTTCCATTCCCCAGGCCTCCCAGCCCGTCTGCATATGGCCCCGCTCCAGCTCCTACCCTGGCCGCTCAGGCCCCAGGACAGCGTCCGGCGCAGGGCACTTCCACTAAGACAGCCAGCGATTCTCTTTGGGTCCCCTGCAGAATACGGAGATTCACAGCGCCTGCCTGTATTTAGACCGATCGATACAGCTGGCAAGGCTCACAGTATGGAGAGAGGCTGCTGGAGAGCTCTTAGGCGTGGTACCTCTGTGTGTGTGTGTGTGTGTGTTGCTTCATAGGATTTAAGGCGCTCGGGAGACAGATCGTGTGGGAAAATGGAATTTTGGGGATATGAGGTCCAAGACGGATTTACAAACTGATACGGAGTGTATCAGCGTATGAATAATTACAGTTTGTTGAAAAACACCGGCGTCCACAAACCCCAAGCATGGCTGTCATCAGTCAGTCTCACAGAGCCACCTTTTGATACGCCCGCCGTGTTCCCAGCAGGGAACCGTAACGCACTGTTCTCCCCTCACCGGAACGGGAGCAGCGTGCGAGATGTTCCGCGGCAGTGTGTGTTGTGTGTTTACCCTCGCCGCCGTGGAAAGCCCAACGCGGTCTGTCTGTCTCTCGGCAAGGCAGCGTAAACGTCTCCACAGAATCAAGCCAGGACGAAGCCTCGTGGTGCCCCCATCACACGGTGTTATTTAAAGAGCCGCAACACGTCATCATCAGCTAGAGTCATTTCAGTAATGTCGTTAAACATATTGATCAACAACTTCAGTAAACATCAACGTCTCACACACGCGCTCTCTCTCGCCCACACCGCGCCTCCCAGACACTGATGAGGCGGTTCAGCCGTATCACCACTCTCCCCATAGCACTCCCCACTGATCCTGAGTCATCCCCGTCAAGACTGGGGCCTCAGGGGAGCGACGTTTAATCTGATCTAGGATGGGTGTTGTAGGTGTTTCCTCCTCTCCCTCGTCTCCTCCTGAGCGTGGATAAACAAGGGGCAGCTGCTGCTGTCAAGGCCAGCCTGAGAAAAGTCAGAGCTCCTCACATGTCCATTGTCCAGGCTTAAAGGAAAGGTTGCATTGCAGTAATTACATTTGGAGGGGAGGCAGGAAGTCCTGCCGAGGGTTGCCTCGACTACCTAATCATGTGTGCGCGTGTGTGTGTGTGTCCGTGTGTGTGCGTGTGTGTGTGTGTGTGTGTGCCTGTGCCTGAGTGTGTGTTTGCGTGTGTGTGTGTGTGTGCCGCTCTCTCAACCACACTTGTCTAAGCCACTCTAATCACAATGCAATCCTGACTGGCTGCCATGGTCGAGGGAGAGGCTCATTACTCCCAGGTCTGACAGTCACAAAGTGTTAGACCACCAAAGAAACGATTACTCAAGACACACGGGTTGTTGTTTTACTGATAGAATACCTTTCAAATACTAAAGCACAAGTTTAGTCTAGTGGCTTGGCAAAGTGCCCCTCCCCCTCCTTCATTGAGGATGTAATGGTGTTGTGGGACCAACAGTGTGGAGAACTCACCAGGAAATAGAGGAAAACACTGCAGACCCTGTGTGCAGAATCCTCCCAAAGTCAAAGTAGCTCCTCCAAAGAGAAACCTGTCCTCTTTAGCTTCCTAGCGAGCCGAATACGAGACTCAAAGCTGTCACACCGTAGCACTTCCCTTCTTTACTAAACCGAACTGAACCCGGTCTCTCCCTCAACTCTGTCCCCACTCATTTCCCCACACACAGCCTTCTCTGTCCTTTTCCTCTCTTTCTATTTGTACTTGCTCTCCCTGAGGAACGGGTGTGTATTGTTTCGATTGGCCTTCACAGCAGCAGGTCCTCTAAAGAACCAGAGTGTGTCTGCGGTTTCTAGCCCGACACATTTTTAGGTTGTTTTTCTTAATAAATAATTTATCACCTGTCCCACCTTACAATTAGGTACCATATCTGTGAGGAGCAGGCATGCATTATGCACGTGAAACAATAGATCTGGGTTAACAAAAACCTCCTTTTGAAACTTGGTATGTCTCTGCTCAAAACCTGCTTTTGTTGGTTTCACCCTCAAATCTACCTTAAAAATCTTTTTGTTTTCATGGTCATATCAAAGTGGCTAGCAGGAGAAAGCTGAGAGACCCTTAACACAGTCCAAAAGATCCAACAACCCAAATTAGGTATAAATAATAATAATAATAATAATAATGATACAAAACTACGCCTCTGAGCTCTAGATATCAGACAGTTAAACAGTGCAGTTACTGGATACCAGTTAACTAGGTTTCTTAAATAGAACTAGCCTGTCAGCTTGGAGTCAGGGGAAAAACAGCAGAGGCATGAGCACACTCTTCCCTTAGCCTAGATCCTCTTTTCCTGATCCTGCTCTCCCAGCTCCACAGTCCTGGTCATCTTAGCTGTACTGGGAGGTTCACTTCAGTCCCTCTCAATGGTGAAGTAGCCGCAGAACCAATTATCACCACGTTCGACACTACTGAAGGGCTAGTTTGCTTGACCGGGCCCCATTACCCGTTGGTAAAGCCGATCACACAATGATAATAGTTTGAGTCTCTGAATGCATGTGTAAATTAGCTGTAACTTAATTCTTACTGTGTGCATCAGTCGTTCACAAATGGAACAAGGTTTTTTTTTTTACTTGGGGACACTTGAGCTTGTTACATGTGTGTATACAGACACACACACACACACACACACGTAGTTAACTATCTTCATTAGGGGAAGAAAGTCCCTAAAACCTGGGGAGCCGATCTCGAGGGACAAATTTCTAGAATATTCAGAGGGTTGACCACAAAGCAACTATCTTTCCCACTAATCTACACTTTCTCATCCTATGTGATGCCCATAGCTTTGAAAACCCAACACCCTGATGTGCTTTGGTTTACCAGCTAGAAATCTTCTCTAAGCACTAGTGGGGGTAAACATTCTCATCAGTGTTCTGATTTTAATTTGTTTGGCCTTGGCAGCTACCTTGTGTTAGCCTACACGTGTTCACAAATCCAGACCCAACTAGCATTGTTTTGGTCTAAATTACACCACTCTAAATATGTTAAAATCTGTTTGTGGTGAAGGATTTCATTCTCTCTACATCTAATACACTAAAATCGTACACAATACAACCTTTATAATAAAATGGTGCTTCATTATAGCATTTAAATAATTTGGTACAAAACAATTTCCTCCGCTAAAGCAAACAGGAATTGATAATGACTTTACTTTTCTTTTACCAACAAGTAGAACTTGAAATGACCTTGTAACTAACCAAGTAAAAACAACATACAAGGGACTAATGGAGATTACACACTGATAACTTATATCAAGAAAAACAAAGGTCTATGTTCAACCTTTTTCTTGTCGTTTCACGGGGTACAGGTGGATAAACCTACAAGGCTGGCCGTCTAGTATACTGCATAGCCAGTACGAGAAAACAATGGACGCCCTGTTTCTGAAAGTACACATGGTAGCGACTTGAGAAGGTCACAGTGAGCTCAAAGTCTTCCTCTACTCTAACCCTCTTATAAACTTATAGGCAGGTAAAATAGACAAAGTAACAGGGACAAACTACATTTTAGCCTTCTGAGTAGTAGACAGCAGCCTCCCAGTTATGCCTGTACACAGTACTATGGGAACCACTAGCATTTCCAAAGATTCTCAGAGAATCTGAAGACTTTTCACGGTGTGTCGTGAGTGGGTGGTGAATATGGGAATGTGTGTTATGTGTGACAACATTCATAGGAACCGCTACCTCTGTTAGAGCCATGCCTTAGCAGAAACACACGAGGGAGCGGTAAACGGGCTGTCATCAACCTGGGCTATTTCAACCACTGGTATGAAAATAAATGAAATACATCCATAAAACACTAGCTCGACGGCTACCGTAGTGGTTGCTAACCGACAGCCGGTCTTATTGTGAAGAAACAGTAAAGAGCCTCAGTCTACTGCTCAGAGAGGTTGAGCGGCAGCAGGGCATGATGGTCTTTGATGTTTCTGAGGTACCTCCGTCTAACACAGTCTCTCTTCATAGCAGACTCTCAAAGTAAGGAAACAACACCTATCCGACGGTGACGTTCCTGGATCAATGGGCCCTTGTTTCTGTCACGTATCTCCCTCTCTCGGAGAAAGTAATACAGCGTCCTGTGTATGCCGCAGCATGATTGATATTTCACTAATCAGAAGAAAAGGTCATCTCAGAGGAGTGTGGGGAGTGTGAGGACTGAGATGACTGAGGCGATGGCAGCCATACGAAGCTACCTTCTTTCCAAACGATGACAAAGGGAACGGATAATAGGTATGCTAACGTGGGAAATACGTGGGATTTTCTATAGAGAATTTCAAATTTCACCACAGAAACAAACGTAAAACATAAACAAACTTCCATGCCCCGCAGGGTGTAATCATTACACAACACTTGCATTTAGCTATAATACGATTGGTATGGTACGGAGAGTGGAGTAGTAGGTTTGCTCCTGGTGGAGTCAGAAGGTGGTCTAATCTTGGGACCTACAACAAGGGGGTAGTAGACTGGATGAAGTGGCACTGGCATTCTCTCAGAGATGTTTCTGTGGCTCAGGGCGCAGAGTTGGGTTATGTAAGCCACTCAATTATACTGGATCACCCAGTTGTTCTGATACGGAGCGACTGTGACTGTAACTTCAGCTGTATTTTGTAGATTCTGAGGATGAGCAGCTATCAAACTTTTGTTGATCAATGAAGGAAATTTCATAATTTTTTTCCACTGCAGTCACACATCACTTACAATATCCAGAAAGCATATTTGAGGAAATATTGAGTTGTATGTTTGTGCCGTCTACACCCACATACTGTGAATCATTGACTTATTTATGCTATTCAGTTCACAAAGCCCAACAGAGACCATCCTTCTATAAAAACTCTTATCTTTAGATAACATCAATATTAGGCTTGACAATGGGCAAAGTCAAAACAGTTAGTTAGGGATTAGTAACAATACAATACAGCTAGTTAGTTGCTAGGCCCAGCCAACTAGCTAGATGCCTCAACCTTGCATATAGTTTTATAACACGCTGCACAGTTGGGGCAACCTAGGCCTACTAATCATGACCTACAAGAGCAAGGTAATCTCACTTACTGTTAACCCCTGACGACACCACAGTGCCCCAACTCATGTAGTATTAACCTATTAAAATTATTTAAATAATAATCTAGCCGGTTATGTCAGGAAAATAAAATACATTTGATATTCCTGTTCTGGACTAATTTGTAAACAAACAAACAGAAAAATTTGTTAGACAGAATTTTGACAGCAAATGAGAATGTCACACAGACCATTTGGGGACACAGAAGCCTAGAAAGGAACCGCTTGGTTCGTCCTATCGAAACAGAGCCAGTAGAACGTGCACGGTGCGGGGATGCGGCAGACAGTACTTTAGTTCCGGGGTAGGTTACTGTATCCCCAAGCAGTGAGAACGCCAGGCGGCCTATACAACAGATTGATGCATGAACAACCAGACGACCACAGCAGCCTATTTATGTTGGTTGCTTCTACCGATTTCCCCTCACCGCTCCTTCACGCAGTGCGCTGTTGCAACTGGTACAGGCGTGTCTTTCGGACACATCAACATGGAGCAGTTCAGGAAGCAATTCAGTGACACAATAAAACACTAAGGCCACACTTATATGCCTATAGGCTATAAAGGCTATAATGTAAAACGTTCACTTGGACGGGCTGCTCAGCGATTGGAAGATATTTAGGTGCATGTGGCAACTTTGTTGCAACTAGCTGTTTATTTCACAACACTCGGTTTCAAGGCGATCGTTGCAAAGCCGCCCACCCTTTCTGCACCATTTCCGTAACCTGTCACCTAGAAGGCTTTATTAAGCGTACCTCTGGCTGCGTAAGCCAACTTATTTTATACAACGATGACTATTTTTGCTGCGATGCCAACTATGTCGGCACCTGCCATTATTACGTTGATGCGACACTGTCGCAGAAGGCGAAACGGGTCTTCGATCAGACGAACGAGTGAGGGGCTGGTCAATGACAATACAAGATTGCAATAATGTCTCATAGCAACTTACCCAATGCCACCTCACAAGCTTTGCGCAGTTGTGAATGATGAGCTTTTTTCACCTCCTTGTCGGCTAGGATCTTTTCCAAAGCTCGGGTAAGGAACATATTTTTCGTCTTTTTACCCTCATACATGGCGCACTGGAATTGGGGCGAGGTGTATCCTACCTGTCCCACGGCCAGCAACCGTATCAAATATGTCTATTCCGTTGAAAATATGTGTCGCTCTGCCCCTGTCAGACAGACATGAATAAACATATACGGTGGTAGATCCCTTAGATTCCCATTTAGCAACCTTCCTGCGCCATGTTGGAAGGAAACGACGTCACGCACGTTAGAACGGCCGCAGTGAGGCAGCAGGGTGAATAGGCAGTCAGCTTTGGATGGAGGAGGGAGGGACGGAGGGGACGGAGGGGGGGGGGGGGGGGGAGAGAGAGATGATAGCTTATTTCGATTGATGACACCCTCTAACAAAGAGCAATACCAATTTTCACTTGTTTGGCAATAGGAAGAATTTTACGTCAATCATATTATTCTTGGTATATGTTTATTTATATTCCCATGTAAAGTCTTTGTAAACTTCGCAAACGGCACACTTACGCTGTTATGAAAGTACTTTATTGATCAGCATGAGACAAATTATTTGTATAGCAGATACATTTCTCTCATATTTTAACATTTTGAACTAATCAATATATGCTTTACAGTTTACATCTATCCATGTCTCTATCTATAACCAATGCCATTACTTTTTTCCATTCACTAGCCAATACTGTAATATAAATAAGGGCTACGCAAAACACTGAAGCCCTTTTTGTCAGGTCTTCATCGCCCTCGGTAAAGGTATTTGTTTTGACATCTTTGAAACGGGGACCTGAAAGGGCGTCTGGGGGTTTAGCCCTGTCAGCAGGATCGTTGGACCAGTCCAGGACTCTCAGAGAGGCAAATCATCTTGACTATACTGTATTAACATAAGCAGGAAATAACTAAAGTTTTAGTTACTCAAGAACATTGAGACTTTTGCTTTAATAAACAACTGTGTCTTATTTTGCTTAGATTCTGTACCTACATGGTATTCCAGTATTTCCTGGTATACCAGTATACCAGGAAATATACGTTTTACTTAATCATATACTTAGAAAGGCCTCTAGGAAAACACAACGAATTAAAGTATAGTTTGAGTGGGAAAAGCTAAAAACTGTCATTTTTATTTTCTATCAACAAACTACTTATTCTGTTAGTTCTTTGTTACCTTGTGGTTTGATGCCCATTGTTCAGCACAACCGAACTGAAGCTCTCCTGATGAGAGCGCTATGGCTACAACACTGTACACACAGTTATGACATCATGGCTAACAAATTGAATAATTAAAAAACACTGAACAATATTTGGTATTTGAGGAGTAATAGCGGTATTGTACGTAAATTATACAATAACTTGGTAAAATACTGTGTTCTGGTTCGCTGGAAGCTAGGCTTCAATTCCCAAAACGTGATTTTCAATTTGTGACGTGGAATTTCTCACCTGCGATTGCTCAAACATTCTCTCTTTTAATGAATGCCTTGTACACTTGAATAAATACCAAACAGCATACAAAAGGAAAATATTGTTTATTACGTAATAACCTTTTTGTACACTTTATTTAACAGTTCTCTGCATTGTCTATACAAAAATAAACACTCTGGTGAGATATTAACACTTTTTCTGAGTAACAACATTGTACTCATGTAAAAAATAAAACATTGTGTGGCCATGTTGCCTATTAAGAATAACTTTGCTTACTACTTTGTGAAATGTCAAATGAATCATTGAAGTAAAAAAAAATGTAAGTACAAGACAACCCAAAATGACATTTGTTACAGCATGTATGACATTTTGTACAGCATCAAAGTAGTTAATCGATGATGATCAAGGTGTCCTTATAGCCGATTGTCGCTCCCAAGCTGCCCAAAAATAGATTGTGGTTGTCAGTTAACTCACAATTCATATTTGAACACAGGGATGTTCTCTTGTACAAAAGGGCTGTAGTACGCAATCAATCTGTAAAAGCAAGTGCTTACATCCACTAAGTAGTGTAAACATGTTTGAGTTACATTTCCTGTTTCTGTAGTTTGAGAACACACACAAAAATGTCATCAATAGTTTATTACGTTGGGTAGCTTGTACGATCTGCATACATATTTGGCACAATAGCCAACCACACAATGGTAACATTTCTGGCCATTAAAGTTAAGTATTTTTTTTCAGCCACATTTTCTGAGATATGACTACTGAGGTTCCTTGTCTGTTGGCTGAAAACACCAGGGTGTCTTCTGTTACCTAGAAGAAGAGAGAAAAATAAGACACGGATCACCAAGTATATGGAAATCTCTCCTTGTCTTTCTCGTCACACTTCTTCATTAGGCCAGATGCAATTGCCTTCACAGCCCTCATGGTCTCAGTGCAGGTGGGGTTGATCAAGGACTCAGGGAGGAGGAAGCCAAAGTAGCCTGTGTCCCGCAACTCAAAAGCAAAAGTGTATGGAATCCCATTCCTGTAGGCCCAGTCCATGGAGCTGCCAGAGCTAACATCTGTGAGCATGGAGAGATGATGCATAAAATAATATGAAAACATACTCTTAAGGTGTAAAAAAAACTAATATTTTATAAAAAGTCAAAAAATCACTATTATAAATCACACAGAAAGCAACAGACAAGAGGAAATCAAATTACGAATAACCCACTAGCCTGTTGGGAACATAATCATATTTCTTAACTCCCTCTCTCCGATTGATCGTGCAAGACAGATATATAATGAAATTGTATGTAAGCTATATCCACTGTAGGGTTCAGGAGGAAGTGGAAAACTCACACAGAGTGGTGGAGGCCGGACCGTATCTGTACTTAACGCCATAGGCAGAGTACAGCGCATTCACCGCACTGTGTGCAGCAGACTCCTATGGATAGATTTAGTTTGGTTAAGAATATATTCATTGTACATAACGGACCACCATTTTGAACTATGAGTGACTCCGAGGCAGCAAGTTAGGGAAGGAAGGATGTGTTACCACACAGTTGAAGTTGGGGATGGTGGCGTATTTGTAGGAGTATGGGTAGAGCAGCATTTGGGCATAGGCATGGATGGATATGTAGGCTTTGACTCGCTTCTTGTGCTTGCGCAGGAATTTAGCCACGGCTTTGACCTCCGGTTCAGACTCTGGGAAAGGTCCACAATACGTGTCATCACACGGGTGGGAAGAGGCCCCTTCCTCTGGAGAGAACAAGCACACACCGTAATGAGAAAGTTGGAACAACAGTATGTTGTCGTGATGAACCACCATTAAAGTAATAACACTAATAATAATAATAATAATAATAATAATAATAATTTAGAAACAAATATTTATTTGTGCATTTATGTTTAAAACTGACACTAATTGAAACCAGTAAAGATTTGAGTGTGAGTGCCATTTGTTTTTTACATTTGAGAATGGTTGCTTTTATTGAGTTTAGCTGGTTTCCAAAAATCAAACCTGCTGTGCTGACGAGGCCAGGCCATGTTCGTAACTGCTACTAGGCAACAAATAGCTGGAACCAACATCCAGAAGATCTGAGACTTGCTCCAAGCCTGACTACTTTTAAATCTAGATTCAAAATGTATATGTTGTCAATTGCATTTGGCTGAAATGTTCCCTCTTAGCAATTTTATTTATTTCATTACAAATATTTTTCATTCGTTCTTGGTCTTTTATTTCTTCCTTGTATGTGTCTGCTTTCCATGTGCTACACAAATTAATTTTAAGTATCTGATAAAGATTTTTATTTACAACACCATTCCGCTTTAACAAGTGTTTTACAGATATACAGATACGTTTTATATTGCAATGAATGTATTTTGTAAGCAAATTTGCAGAGTACTGCTTTCCACATTTCTGTGTGTTTTAAATTATGTTCACGTGAATGAAAGATAAAATAAACATGCAACAGAATTTGATATGAAACAATGAGCTGAGAGCAAGATAACACAACTTAAATCATTAGGTATAAATAGTATTTGCCATGACAATCCATAGGGAATCAGCTAGTGTTGTGAATAGTGGTGGCCTAGAGGGTAGGACTGCTACCAAAAGGTCATGAGCCCAAATCCCACCTGGAAACATCACCACTACTAGTGTGCCCTTGAGCAAGGCACTTAACCCTAAGTTGCTCCAGGCGGACTGCCTCTGTTATCTCATTGTAAGTCACTTTAGATAAAAGTGTCCGCTAAATGGCGAAAATATAAATGAAAATGAAAATGCAGTGTTCCGTCTGCTCCTGCCAAGCCCCCTGCTTCTCATCCGGTGTCTCCCTAACCTGTCGCCTCTCCCCCAGTGCTCTCTCCTTTTGTCTTTGGCTGTGTTCGGAATCGCCTACTTAAATACTATCTACTACATACTCAATGAGTACATACTGCATACTGACTACTTAAACCGAAATCTAGAATACTACTTTTTTTTTACAAAGATTTGATTATGTTTTTAGTAGACTCAACTGGAACATGTTTTCAAAACCCCGGCATTTTTGTAATGCTGTCAAAGCTAGGAGGAAGTTGCCGAATTGCATTTTGGGGCGTGAAGCATCGTCTAGTAACCTCTCTCGGGTACTCAACATTTCCCCAAATTTGAGTATGTCATCCGGGAACTTTTTCCATACTCAAATTTCACTTACAATGTAATGTTGGCATACTGCCTACTCATTTTCAGTCAAATTGAGGATGTTAAGTATGCATAGTAGGCGATTCCGAACACAGCCTTTGTGTGTGTGTGTGAGTGGACACAGGTGTGCTGGAGTCAGAGCAGAGCCTCACCAGCTGCATAATCAAAACCTCTAACAATACACAGGCTGTGTTCCAAATTGCCTACTATGCATATGTAACGTAGTACATTTGACAAAAAAATTGTATGCAGTATGTCAACGGTACAAAGTAGGTGAAATTTGAGATTGGAAAAAGTTCCCGGATGACATACTCAAATTTGTGGAAATGTGGAGTACCCGAGAGAGGTTACTATACGTCGCTTTACCCCCTAAAATGCAATTCGGCAACTTCCTCCTAGCTTTGACAGAATTACAAAAATTACAAGGGTTTGGTCACATGTTCCAGTTGAACAATATAATCAAATATTTGTAGAAAAAAAAGTAGTATTCTAGATTTTCATTTAAGTAGTCGGTATACATAATGTACTCATTGAGTATGTAGTAGGTAGTATTTCAGTAGGCGATTCCGAACACAGACGTTTTTTTACCCTAGCCTGACGCTGTTTTGCTCTCCACTCCAGTTCTGTCTGCTCCGACTGGCCCCTCTCTTCAGTCCCCCGTCTCACCATTCCGGCTTCCCTGCCCTGTACCCCCGCTCTACTGCTTCCTTGGGATCCTGCTCCAGACCGGCTTACCCTGCCCCATACGCCCCAACGCCCCTCGCCCCAGCCTCAGCATCCGGTTCCTGGTTCCCTGCTACCTGCCTGAGCTTCCCATGGCCTGCATGTTTTGATCCTGTGGCCTTCCTCCTCTCTCTTTTCTCAGAGCGGTCTCCCTCCCAGAGTGATGGCTCCTTATCAGCAGATACCCCCCACTGGAGCCCAAATCACATCAAACAGAGTCCGTCTGCACCACACAAACGTTTAATCAGCTTACATGCATCAGGCAAGGAAAGGAGCAGGGTATGCACGACCCAGTCGCCGAGAGAAATAAGGAAGTGAAGCAACACATGTGAACTGAATTCAACTGTCTTTGCTTAGTGTATTTTCTTTCTTCCCTTTCCACAATTCTATATCCCTTTCCAATGATCTTCATTCACCAGGATGGACTACTGAGTGAAAAATAGCTTTATATAAGAAATTACTCTACATCAGTTCTTTTAGTGTGTGAGTGCAGGAAGTGTGCAAAGCGTCTACCGGGCATTTCATTGGTCTTCAACTTACCACACCACTTGACTTTCCAGTTTCTGTTTGCGTCTACACCGCGGCAGTAGAACTTGCTGTTTCTAGACCTCGTCTTCCTCCAGAATCGGTCCTGGGTTGAGAAGAATATTAAACGGCATAGTTATAGCTAGTTTATATGTGTATTATTTATGTATATAAAAAAAAAGATCCAAACGGAACGGATCGATAGGATTTTGACCCATAGGCGAGAGGTGTCAATGGTACCCAAAGAGGTCACAAAAACAAGGCTTAAACCTTGTTTAAAGTAGTAATAAAATAGTAAACAAGGTTTAAACCTTGTTTAAAGTAGTAATAAAATAGTAAACAAGGTTTAAACCTTGTTTAAAGTAGTAATAAAATAGTAAACAAGGCTTACCGTGGTCCAGCTGAAGTGGTATCCATCCACGTTGAAGACAGGCATGATGTAAAAGTTCAGCTGGTTCATCAGTCGACGCATCACTGAGTCATACTTATAGGAGTGAAGGGCCTACCACATAATATATAATATATATAATAACCACAAATGATCATGTGGAATAGCCCTCAATGTTAATGCCATTATTCACATGATAATATAAAGTGATGCTTTTCTTTGTGCTCGATTTAATTTGCATAATAATATACATGAAAACAGAGACAAAAATTTCCTCCTAGAACGCACTTCTTGACCATAATTGTACACTGGCTTGAGACACATTGTTGCGTTTGATAATCGTAACATTGCTGATCAATGGTAAAAGGCTACAGAGGGATTGAGGACTGTGAAGGGCAGATTGTGAGTGGAGTTAATACCTGCCCTGTATACAGGCTCAGGTTAATCTCCCTTTGAACAGATGTGGAACTCTGACCTCCAGTGGCAATACTCTGGTACTACTACTACTATTTTTAATGTCAATTCAAATTGTTTTTGACCCGTCCTTTTTTCTTTGTCAACCTCTCTTTCCTTTCATCTCTCTCGCTTTTATCTTTTCCGCTGTAGCAGAGTTTTGATAATACCATCCAGCCATCCAGGGTGATGGAAATTAAGTGGAGGTGAATCAACTGTAACAGCTCTCTGCCACCTAAGTTTTTACAGAAAATGCATGTCTGTGTTGGATTTCAAGATATAAGCAATGGGCAGTACATTTTTTTCACAAGATAACAACATTTATGGTGTTACTGAGACCCTGAAGATGTCATTGAAATATATATTATTATAATTATAACCATGGTAGTGTTGGGAATAGACAACTTAATTCTAAGCCCTTATTCAACATGTTTAGCAACATAAACATGAATTCAGGTTCGATAGTGCTCATCCAATAATTTATTACAGTTCAACTATTGAACTATTTAAATACTAAAACCGCCGCTAAGCCTGGGAAGTTTAAAGGGAGCATTAGAGCGTACCTCTTTGACGAACCACTGGCAGAAGGCTGGTCCTATCCACTCCCTGGCGTGGACACCACAGTCGATCCACACAGCCTTCTTGTGGGGCCGGGCTCTCTTTCCTAGCTGACAGGAGATGACTACCGTCAGTCAACTTTACAGGCGGTTTAGGTCTAGTGTGTCTGAATGGCCCCGCTCCTACCTGAAGCACATAGAGGGGCCTTCCTTCATAGGACTTCCCTATAGAGAACATATCCACCATGTGAGGGTGTGTTCGGTTCGTCTCAAACATCCAACTTTGGATCTGCAGGGAATTAGTGAACATATAGCTATACACACACACACACACACACACACACAAATAGATACACATCGAAATGATATCAATCTAATCCTCCTAGGTTGGGTGACAAAGTTCATTGCATAGATGTAAATCTGTGCTACAGCAGATTAAGTATAAGATCCACACATGAAGCCCTAAAGCTAAACCACCTATTTGTAGCTCGTCCCAACGCTCTTCATCGCTATGGCAATCACTACCTCCGGTGCTGTACTTATCTGAGCAGTTTGATTGCTCGGATGTGAGTTGTGTGTGTGTGTGTGTGTGTGTGTGTGTGTGTGGTGTGTGGGTGTGTGTGCGTTTGTGTGTTTGTCGGTGTGTGTGTGTGTGTTGAGACAATAAAGGAGTGGTTCAAAGCGCTCACTAATGAGGGGTTAGTGAAGTCTTGCTGAAAACCTCCCATGATGCCCCTATCTGTCAATGGAATGCAAGCGGGGCCCGCATGAGGCCTGATGGATTCACGATCTACAGGGGCTAAAATGCAAATGCACATCTTAAAAGACTTTCGGTCGCCCTGGGGAAAATAAACAACTCAAAGCTGTCGGAGTCTGCACAAAACGGAAGAGAGTTTTCAGTTGTGTGTGTGTGTGTGTCTGTGTGTGTGTGTGTGCGTGCAAGTCTGTCACTGAGGTGTGCACTAATTTGGAGCAGGAGAGTACCTTTGAGTGCAAGTATATTTCTGCATCTAAGCCAAGGCTGCTGAGAGCCAAAAGGAAGGAGACAGATAGAGAGAAAGAGAGGAAGAGGGAAAGAGAGGAAGAGGGATGGTTAATGCCTACCTCCTCCAGAGAGTGGTACACCTCGTAGTCATAATGAGACTCCGACCTTCGCTTGCGAGAAGAACAATGATGCCTTTTCTGCTTTTCAATTTCCCTCTGGAGGTTGGAGATGAAAACCCTGTGGGTTAGAAGGAGCCAATCAAGGGCGTGCATTACGGGGGGTGGGGTGTGCATTATAGGGGATGGTGGGTGGGGTAGGGGTGTATTATGGGGGGATGGGGGGTGGGGTAGGGGTGTATTATGGGGGAGTGGGAGGTGGGGTAGGGGTGCATTATGGGGGGATGGTGGGTGGGGTAGGGGTGCATTATGGGGGGATGGTGGGTGGGGTAGGGGTGCATTACCGGGGATGGGGGTGGGGTAGGGGTGCATTATGGGGGATGGTGGGTGGGGTAGGGGTGTATTATGGGGGATGGTGGGTGGGGTAGGGGTGCATTATGGGGGGATGGGGGGTGGGGTAGGGGTGCATCACCGGGGGGTGGTGGGTGGGGTAGGGGTGCATTATGGGGGATGGTGGGTGGGGTAGGGGTGCATTATGGGGGATTGTGGGTGGGGTAGGGGTGTATTATGGGGGGATGGGGGTGGGGTAGGGGTGCATTATGGGGGGATGGTGGGTGGGGTAGGGGTGCATTATGGGGGATGGTGGGTGGGGTAGGGGTGCATTATGGGGGATGGTGGGTGGGGTAGGGGTGTATTATGGGGGGATGGGGGGTGGGGTAGGGGTGTAGTATGGGGGGATGGTGGGTGGGGAAGGGGTGCATGATGGGGGATGGTGGGGGGGGTAGGGGTGCATTATGGGGGATGGTGGGTGGGGTAGGGATGTATTATGGGGGGATGGGGGGTGGGGTAGAGGTGCATTATATGGAAATAAACCAACATTACCATTGCTTTCTGGCTAACATTGCAGAAAAGTGAAGAAATTAACCGCAAAATCTACATCCAAAGTTAAACAAAGTAGTCCATAGATTTAAATATTTTAAAGTTTGTTTGGATTGGATTAATTTTGTGCTGAAGATAATACAATTAAGACAATTATCTTTCAAATCATAATAAGACAAATGTTTAACCGTCATTAGATAATGGCACTATGAGGCTGTAATTCCTTTAACAAACTGTTAAGTAGCCACCTTTGATGTTGACTTGTATGTCTCTGGAATGGGTATTCAGGTCCTACTCCTTTCCCCATTCAGAGGTTTGTCACGGAAGAAACAATATATTATATAATTTCTGGATCTACCGCTTTGGTACACACCTTCCTCCAGGCATAGGCAAAGCTTGTACATGCAAGACGTGTGGAATCCAAGCTTTTGCATGACTATACCCCATATATAGCTGTCAATATCATTATGGTGAAAGTATCAAACCTATACTACCTAAGTTTATTTAATATGTTTAATATTCAAAACATTGGATAATGCTTGACCTGGGTTCAGCACCCAAACACTAGCAAAAATGTGGGTGCTTCCAGGGATCTGTAGTTCTTTATTATCATTGCTGTGTTAATTCCTATGATAAAAATAGTGTTCAAATATAAAAAAGTATAGAGCTGTACTTTTTTTAAACAGCAATCTATTCTTAACACATTGAGGTAGTGAAGCTCAACTTCCAGGCTGGTCTTGTAAAACTAAATCAATGCTGCAACTTGCAACTACACTGAAAGTAGCTATCCACTCAAATGTGCATATAGCTAGCATCTATAATTCAATTATGTATTTCTATATTTACATATGCCAGAAATGTAAGATTATAATTGTGCAACATATTGCATTGCCTGATCCTTTGCCATGCGGCCTTGTTGCAATAAGGTAGACATTAGGAACTGACAAAATTTGCGAACAATTTAAGAATGAACTACGCCCGTCCTTGGAGCCAGGCTTCAGTTCGACTGCCTGCCTCAGAAAATGGCGACAACCTTGTTCTCTCAAGTCATTGAGAGATTTGGAAGAATGGAATTGCTTTGATGTTATAATGTGAGTCAAGGCCATTTTGACCTCCTATGCGTTCTTACAAAACATGAATAGATGTGTGTCAGCAGCAGTGCTAGCATCTGATAGTGTGAATGACACACATCGCTGTGATTCAGTTTGTGATAAAACAGTTAAGCTTTCAACTCAAGCAGGTTCGATAGAGGGTCACGATGACCTCGTTTAAACATGCGTCAGCTCATTAGAGCAGGGAAATACAATAATCAACACTTTGACTTTGGCTTTGGCTGTATGCGAACAGCAAACAGCAAATAAACAGTTGGTGTCTGCAACATTCTGCACTGAAATACACACCTAATCTGGAGATAAACACTGAGATACACACCTAATCTGGAGATAAGCACTGAGATACACACCTAATCTGGAGATAAACACTGAGATACACACCTAATCTGGAGATAAGCACTGAAATACACACCTAATCTGGAGATAAGCACTGAGATACACACCTAATCTGGAGATAAGCACTGAGATACACACCTAATCTGGAGATAAGCACTGAGATACACACCTAATCTGGAGATAAGCACTGAGATACACACCTAATCTGGAGATAAGCACTGAGATACACACCTAATCTGGAGATAAGCACTGAGATACACACCTAATCTGGAGATAAGAACTGAGATACACACCTAATCTGGAGATAAGCACTGAAATACACACCTAATCTGGAGATAAGCACTGAGATACACACCTAATCTGGAGATAAGCACTGAAATACACACCTAATCTGGAGATAAGCAATGCAAAACAGAGGTTGAAAAGCCTTCGTGCTGAAGATACTCTAACATTTTCAACAGTTGGTCATTCAACCCCCTAAAATGTCCCTGAATATATGACGGAGCTCGCTCTCCTCCCATCTGGGAGTCCAGTAGGAGGAAAGACATGACAACAGGAATCTTTCTAGCTGTGGAGGCTTTGATAATACTCCATCATTTCAACGCTGATTATGATGACTGATGCTGCAGAAAGATGAAAGTGTTTCTTTTTAGGAGCTCAATATGTGTGCATGTGCAGGCTTTGAGGATCGACACGGAGCTGTTCACATGTGCAAATCATATATTCCGCCTGGAGAGGGCTGGGTAATTGTGACACCCTTTGAGGAACAGATGTTTCTTTTTCCTGTGTGTGTGTGTGTGTGGGGGGGGGGGGGTTGATGTCTCGGGGGGGCTATCTGGGTGAGGGGTCTGCTCTGTGAAGGGTGTTACTGACAGGTCACGCTGCCCTCCTTTACCTGTAGTCCATGTGTTCCAGTTTCAGACGGGCGTGCAGCCCTTGGCTGTCGTTCCGCCTTATGTGCACATCCACAGTGGCGTTGCGTTGGATTAGAGAGGCGCTGTTGGGCTGCCACAGGTCCACCTGTGAGACAAGGAAGCACAATGCAGACAAATTGATGAAAGTAGACACTTTGGATCCTCAAGAGTCTGGACACTGGTTCAGGACACTGCTTTCCAACACGAGTCAGCTTTATGAGTGTGAGTTCTGGGGAGTGCAGGGAATTAGTGAACATATAGCTAGACACACACACACACACAAACCCACACACACACACACACACACACACACACACACACACACACACACACACACACACACACACACACACACACACACACACACACACACACACACACACACACACACACACACATAGATACACACCAAAATGATATCAATCTAATCTTCCTAGGTTGGGTGACAAAGTTCATTGCATAGATGTAAATCTGTGCTAAGTATAAGATCCACACATGAAGCCCTAAAGCAGGCTAAACCACCCCTTTGTAGCTCATCCCAACGCTCTTCATCGCTCTTCATCAGTGTTTTAGCTGTGTGGCTACCGACAGAGAGTCCGAAATAATTAAATATTGAAAGCAGACTCCAACCAACCAACGCAGCAGCACTCCCTCAGACTCCCACAGCCCCCCCCCCCCCCCCCCCCCCCCAACTGTCTGGCCTGTGGTTACCAGGAGAGCCCTGCCTGTCAGCGCCTGCCAACAGATAGCAAGGCCTGTTAGCTTTAGCTGAAACAACCTGCCTTGTTAGCCAGGCACACTGGGCAGCCATATAAACACAGACACGAGTTTATTTAATCAGGAGCACTTCTGAGAAAACTAGGAATCATTTTCTGGTAATCCTGTACCCCAGGGCAGACAAATAAAGTACATTTGCATTATACAGTTTGGAGGTTTTTATTCTTTGTACTAATTATCTAGACGGCTGGCCTTAAAACTACGTGTGCCATATGTATTTGGCCACCCTTGCCTAAGCCCAAGCAGTGCAGGGGAAACCTCTGCATGTCTGCCTCAAAGCGAATGGGTCCAGCTGGTTCTCATTTGTAGTACGGGGTTAGAGTCGCGCACCCTGGCACACATGCTCATTAATGTGTCAATTGGTTTAATGGTTTGCAGAATACTAAGGACCAGCTTGGTGAGTGTGGTTGAAAGAACCACCTCTAGATGGGACATAAACCTTTATGTGGGCCTATTTTATTAGCTATTTACCGAAAGAACCACTGTATGTCTGTGTGAGACGGATGCTTGCACAGTGTCACTTTGTTTCACTAACAAATCACAAAGCACATGCCCCATAGTCACTTCAGCATTGCAATCAGGATAGCACAACTCTAGATACTACAAACAATTATGTCATTGGTCTAACATTTACGTTTTATTTACTTTAAAATGACACTGAGAGGCATTCCTTGTCTTGGTTAATGGCGTTTCCTTTGGAAACCCAATCCTTGACAGCTATGTTCTTTATCTCGCCTTTGTTGGTGTTTTTAACTTCTTATATCATGGTTACATGGAGATTATTCTGTCATGGTGCATGCAAGCAATGTAACGAACAATAAGGTGCCTGTTACGGTTTGGTATTTGATAATATATATTATTCATATACCGTACTGTGCAAAAGTTCTAAGCAGGTTTTTTTCATTAAAGTAAGATTTTTTTTTATTTTTATAAATATAAATGTTCATTGCTTTTTTCAATTCATTTTGTATGTAATTCATAAAACACAGAGTGAGGGAAAAGCAAATCTGTATCAAATCAACATTTGGTGTGACCACCCTTCACCTTCAAAACAGCATCCACTTCCTAAAACTTATGCACAATACTGTATATTCTGTAGACAAGCTGGCCGGACAAAGTTTACGTATTTAGCAGACGCTTTCATCCAAAGCAATTTACAATTAGATTACAGGGATAGTCCCCCTGGCAATTTAGTGCCTTGCTCAAGGACACGCTAGTGGGGGTGTTCCTGGGTGGGATTTGAACATACAACCTTTTGGTCACCAGGTAGCAGTACCACCCACTAGGGCACGGCTATCCCGTTATTACATAGGAAGTGACAGGAGACATAGGCATCAACACACATCTTAAACATGTTTGACTCAAAGTTATTGAGGCCAAGGTTTGAGTCTGACTCTCTCACGTTTTGAAGTTTTCTAATATATGACCTCTTGCTCTTTGTGTGACTTTGGCTCCTGGGGTGTTACGACATGGCTAAGCTAACAGAATGAAATGTCCACAGCTGTCAAAACAGTAGTCACCATTTCAGACAGTGCTCTCTCTGCAGCAGGTCCACTGTCCCTCTTCAGACAAAGCCCCAGACTAAACCAAGACTAAAAGCCTAGCCCGGACCCAACCCCTGTCTCTGGATCTATTTACCATCAATCACTGACTTTTGAACCATTTATTTGGATTGGCCTTTCAGCGGATTGTTCTGCACACCTAGTCGATGTGGTTGTTGGAGCACAAGCTTGAACCCAAAAAGGTATTCCTACTGCATGCTATCGATTTGGACTCTGACTGCCAAGTGACTACCACAAGCAGCCAAAATGCAAATATGAATTAGATCAAATTTCTCAACAGCACTGGCTCCAGCCACGGAGGCCATTATTGCTGTTATGGCCCACTAACAGCCTCAGGCTTCCTGTGTAAGGGTATCGACAAACGGAATCTCCACTGTTCCTGGGATTGCTCCGTAATTTTTCCCAAATGTGAAGATGTCTGAAAATATCCCTTTGGACATTTCGCGCAGCGTCGGGAACTCTTGAGAATTATTCAAAAGTAACTTCTTAGCGTTCACTTTGCGGTTCTCTATCCTGTATCCAAAATACATAATACATGCCTCATAAATAGCAAGACTTTTTTTTTGGTCCATTTTTCCTTTTCAGTACTACTTCAACTTGATCTGTATCCTTCATGCGTCTCACCATTCACTACAGTGTTGATATAAAGACACTCTAATTCTGTATGATTTAAATGCATGGTAACTAAAGCAAAATGTAAGGACTGTATAAACAAGGTTGGTTCTATTTCTCGGTCCCGACGTTTTAGTGAAGACGTCCTGGCTGTCCAGACATAGTGTCTCCCTGTCTCTGCATGGCTCCTCTGTGACGATTCTACTTAGCCCCTCTGTTAACCCGTCAATGCTGCACAAATCACACTTCACCTGCACTCTGACTGGCGGTTAAGTGTCTTAATTGTTTTTAAATGTGGGCCATGGTTGGATTTGAGGCAACAAGTAAAGTCTTATCACACAGTCTGAAGAGTGTTTTAGCTGTGTGGCTAGTACTGACAGAGAGTCTGGAAGAATTAAATATTGAAGGCAGATGAGTATGATAAGTTAACAACTATGTACCAGAGAAAAATAGTAAAGGAAAAACAGAACATATTGCTAATTTAAATCCATTATAACGAACAGGCTGATGTAGGGGCAATGTGCATTTTACTATTGAAGGTGAAATAACAATACCAACAAAATCATCAAAACAATTTGATAGATATCTAGTAACTAAATTATATGTCACACTATGAAATACGATAAGAATACTTCAGTGTGGCTGTAAAAAGCAGATATAACAACAGCTATACGCAATTAACTTTTGATAAGACAATTTCAAGGGTCTAAATCTGTTGTTCACAGGCAGAATTAAAATGAACAGCACTCTCATAATCATAGACATGAGACATGTGTCTTGGCTGACAAACTGTTGAAGCCGTATAAATCATAAATTTTATAGGAAAACACAATTCCTGACCGTTTTTCTTAGCCGTGTGTGCATATGTGTGTGTATTGTTGTGTGTGCATTTGCTTGTGTAGTATGTGTGAATGATATATTCAAAGAATAGGTGGGAGAGATTATTTAACATAATATATTAGAAATCTAAAGGAGAAGGGAAAATAAAAGCACAGTGAGTAATACGTTATAAGAGCTTACCTTGATGTGTCCTAACAATTCCTTGAGCAGCTGGACCTCCTCATCACTGCTAGGAGTAATCCTGAAAACTTGATCACTGTAAAAAGTTAGAGCATTACATCACACCCTAGATTAAAGAGTTTCTGGAGAATTTAAAACCAACTGGATTTGGGACCACTTGGCTAAGTGCAAGTCATTCGAATACATCTTGGCCTCGGTGTCGGAGTTAATACAGGTGTCTTTGTAACACTGGAAGATAAACAGCTAATGTTGAAGGGAAAAGGGTGGGGACCAGGGTCAAATCCCAGTGAGACAAACCTGCGTGACACATCCTTATAGGGGGCTATTTAATTGTTTTGTGGTCTTGGATTATTTTGTTTTTCAATACTCCATAAAACTACTTTATTCAATATTTACAGAAAAATGCCCCACACTAAATAAACACATCTGTAAATATAAATGATATACTGGCCAGTCCAAATTTACACACAACATGAATTTGTCTGTATTCTTTGTGGAAAAAGTAAGCTGAGTAAACCCCCCACAGGCCAGCACAATGATAATATAAAAACACAACAGCATACATCCAAAACAATATGCTGTGTTTGACTTTAAAAACAACGCATAATCAGTCTTGCTTTCTAAAATAAAAATGATGATTCAAAATGGATTATGACAAAAATGATTGATAGCCTATCATTTTGTAGTCTAGTGTAGTCTATTGATATAATACATTGTGTTCCAAACAAAACACAACAGCTTACAGCCAACAAATCAATCGCACCTTTTTCCATTTTTCTCTTTAGTTTACCATTACCTTACTTCTTTGTTTTTTAAGTGTGTGTGGTCTCCAATAAGTTAATTGGCAGACAATGAATTAATGCGAAATTGGAATACGTTTTCAGTTTGATGATGGAATAACTGATATGTACTGCAGCCCATAGGAAGAAGAGTTGTTGACATCGTTTGGCTAGCCTACAAAGTGATGGAAATCAAAGTGATGGAATTGTCAGCGCACTGCCCGACCATTACTCCAGAACTATTCATCTACCGATTACAAAAGATCACAAACAGGCTTTATTTCCTCTCTCTTTCACACTCTCCTCGTGGATTTTTATCTCTCTCTCTATTCTATTCCTTCATCCATGCTTTCTGTTCATCGTTTGCTTTTCTTCCCCAATTTGTCTTTCACATTGTCGTACAGGAAGTTGGGCCCCCCTACACAAAAGTTTCACTGGGCCACTCGGGGGTGAGAGAAGATGCGATAAAGAGTTCACGCTCAAATAGAGGTGTAAAATAAACTCTATGGAGCTGTTAGCATATTAAGGGTGCTCTTTCAAATTGTATACGTCCATCTTCACACCCTTGATCTAATTCATTGAGGGCATAGGAAATAAAGACTTCCAGGTCATGTAACACAGTTCCACACCCACCCACCGATCCTATTCGCAACATAAAGAACTCAATTCTATTAATCTCCAAATTGAACAGTCTTTGATCCCTTAGTGAACCTCAAAGACGTCACACTCTTTCTGTCACAATACTGACACAGGCCTCTCAAGTTTCAAAGCTCTTTGTCTGCTTGGTTCTTTTGAGGCCCAGGCTGCCCCCGAGCTGTCACTATCATGAATCTCTCAGCACGATGCGTTATAGGGAACTGTTTACAATCATTTTTAGCCCTCAAAGAAAACGAGAATTTAAAAGACTATGAAAAACGTTATCTCTGCTCCATCATGACCATACAGTTTGTTTGGAAGGGGACATGGCACTGAAAACACTGGTGTTTGTAGTTCAGCCATAATCTGAAATAGCCCCCCCCCCCCCTTAAATAGCAGTTAATCTGCACATCCCTTCTTGTGGACACCTTACATTGAAACAAATTAGATTTTGTTCAACTAGAATGGTCACAAGGTTCTTACAGATAAATGATATGAGAATATTCCCATTCCGATTCATTGAACATTTAATACTGAAGACCCATTGTCCGATGTTTAGTGTCCTTTACACCAACACAGTACGATGGAATTCTGAGCGAAACAGGGCTCCCCACATTGCTCTGCGTTACAACTTTTATTTTCTTGACCTCACTTTCCTTCTTTGTGAAAGCAGAGTGGTTATGCTGGGCATGGTGTGGGGTACACAAATTGGAACACATCTAGGGTGCACAAGAAAGAAAAACCTTGGGTTAAGGGAGGGGGGGTGGACAGCTTTCTAATTTACCCTAAAACTTTGCCATGGTGCCCCAGTAAAAATAAATAAATGAAAAAACTTGTCACCATCCAGTTTGTTTGTTCCTTATGTTCAATGAGTGGGTACCTCATCACAGAACCAATACTCTCTCGAAGTTGAAAATGGTCCAATGACTCTCCATATGTCAGACTATGACCTTACCTCATTTTGTACCCTAAGCACATTGACTGTGTATTAGTCTAGGCACTGTAAGCAGGCACTATAAACAGTCCATCTCACTGATTAGTTGGCACTCCATTTGCTTTAGTAGTGTGTCGATCAGAGATTGCCGGAGAGTTTTCCTCTACACATTGCATGAGGGCTTATGCCTTTTGAAAACAGTTGCCGTACAGTTCATACACAAATATGGCTCACTCTCAAAGCAAAGCAAAGCAAGATATCAGAACATACTGTTATTCCATACACAGAAAGTATCACCTACACCTACACGAGAAGAAAAAGTTTTTTAGTGGACGACTTCGGACACTCATCTTCCCTAACAGAACGCTTGTGATGTACGGCTGCAATTATCTCCAAAATGCAAGGCTCCGCACAACCCCAATGTAAAAACGTATAAAATAGTAAGAAACCTCACTTACCCTGCATAGCGGTTGTTGTAAAGGTAGGCACAGACGGGACATAACATGTTACTGAAGATTATCGCACAAGCCAGTAATACCGAGGCGCGAAATGCGCACCGATAGTCCAGTGCCATCATTGGCAAATACAGATCAAAGCACTGTTGCCTGCGAGCTGGCTTTTCTGAGTGCAGGATTTTTTTCTATAGAAATAAAAACTGTGTTTTCTTGAAATATACAAAACTGTTCCTACCCTCAACAGGTTAAAATGGTCTTTAATTGGTCACTCCAGAGATCATGGCGCTATATAGAATAGCCTTTGGGTGCATAAGGTGCGAAAGTCGGTCAACTGGCACTGGAGCAGCATTTACCACCTCTTTTGAAGATCTGAAGGGAATTGCATAGCATCTCGTCTCTCTGAAAATACGGGAGAATTAGAGTCACGTGATCCCGGTCTGAAGGGTCGGTAACTAGACCCCGCTCCGGTATGGGGCAGTCGTTTTGGGAATGGGATGATCAATTTGTCAAAACGCTAGCAGGATTAAGTGGAGAATTGTATTATAACTGCTGTCACATTATGCTCCCATTATTCACTGTTAATGTTAGTTGAGAGAGTTTTGCTCTCTTTAATAACGAGCTAATTGTATTGTTTTGGAAACAGTGCGCGCAAATACACACGTGCACCAACGCTAACCATATAACATCATCCTCTCTGGCAGACAGTGAGACACGATGGTATCAGTCTACTAACAGCCAAAGCTACCAAGCTGATCCAGGGTTCCTTGGCAAGCCTCCATCAGAAGAGCATTTGGAACTTTAGGTTGCTCTCGCTGCTGTTATTCTAGGGTTTGCGTGCTTCCTTTTGATGCTCTACTTATCATCCGGCATGGTGATTAAACGTCTAAGTCAACCTCTCAACCGCCAGGCTTTTCGCTTTGTTATTGCATGGCAACAGCACATTTTTCACATGCTTCCCCCCAATGTCAACAGTGCGCCACCTGTTTTACACCCAATTACTGTACAACAGATCATTCCCCCAAACTGACGCAAGACAGGAATGCTTGGTTCCACCCTGCGCATTGACCAAGTTAGCTACTAGAACTTTAAATGTAAATCGAACACACGCTCTTTAACTAAGTAGTCTATATTCTCTTGATATATTAAAAAAACATATAGACAAATTTTTGGTTGATGTGATAATCAATCTATCAGCTAATTATTTATCTTTTGGTGTAGCTGGTCTGTGATTTATCAGATTGCTTGTTACACTATTATTCTCTGAGCCATTGGAATACACACTGTCTGTAATGTAATTTTGACACGTTTTTACTTTCTCTGGTCTCATTTTTAACATTACTATTTTTTGTACTTTCCCAACTCTCCCTCTATCCTGTATTGTTCAATGCAAGTCCTATGTTTTATCTTCATAAAGACCATGGCAGGCAGTACATTAGCAGTTTGGAGGGAAATATAGAAATAAAGAAATAAAAAATGGGGCAAAGATGCACCAATAGGCAATGAATAAAGATACAATTAGATAATATTTCGTCATATAGAATCAGCAGGTATAAGGAATAATACAGTAAAAACCTGTTTAAATAATATAAAATAAAAAAAATCTTGGCTAAATTATTGTCAGGAGCAAATCACTGGTTCACATCATACAATGCGAAGTTTAGCTCATGCCCCTGAGAAAAACACCACAGTAGTTCTTGTATCATATTTTTCTACAGCCTATGTTTTCGAAAGTAACATAGTACTTTTTTAAGGTAATATCATCTCCTAAACAAAGTGTTTCTAGGATTTTCTTGACATCTCGCACAGTAGTATATTCATTCCTTGTGCTCCTCGCTGTGTATATCATGTTCTGAGGTTTGTGGCGGGGAACCAACATTGCCTGAACACACAGAGATTCTTGCGTTGACTGGCAAGGTGAGGCAGGACTTGTTTTGCGTCCTGCCAACCCAAAGACGTAGAACGAAGCCACTACACGACCTCTGTGGGAATTGCTTGGCCTCTGTGTTGCTTTTAGCTCGCAGGAAGCCAGGGCTGGACATAGAGCAGAGGCTTGGCTGTGGTTTTGGGGGATAGGTGGGAAAGCCCTCACACAGAGCCAGTTACAGTGCTACAGACTGGAGGACAGACAGAATGTCACTTCTGGCACTGGGGAATGGTAAATCAACGCCTGCTGCTCTCAGGGCGTTCCGTGCATGGAGAGAGAGAGAGGACTCCAGGGTGTGAATGAGCTCTTTGATAAGTCTATAGAGCCATTGGCCTCTGGAAGAGAGGCCGGCTGAGCGGATCGGGTCACGTTTTCGGGGTGACTGCAGCTCTTTGTGTTGTCCATCCAAGTTGACTGTGGGTGCACATCCAAAAATGTGGACCTCCGTTGCGTCAGGAAGGCCAAGGGTCAGAGCTGGGAATGGATACACGGTTAAGGATCGATACAAATGAAAAGCCAGAACAACTAGACAGGCGCATGGCTGGGAAAGATGGGGGGTTAAAAAAATCTAAGGTTTGCTCATTTACATTGTTGCTGGTGCAGCTCTCTACCTAATTCTGGAAGACATAGATTTATGAATACCTTTGTGGGGAGAAAACAGAAGTTGAATAAAGGTTTCCACAACGACTTCTTGATAAAGGAATCTTGTGAGTTAGCCCCCTCAAGAGCTGGTATTCTATTCAAGAATTCTATTCTATTCTTTCTCAACTGATACTTTAACCACAAAGTGAGGCTACAGTACGTCACCCCCACTAATGGCCGAGAACAGCTGTCAGAGCCATGAGATTTATTGAGCTATTATTATTCAGACCGCTGCTATGCATCACTCCTATCTATTGTGTAGGAACTTAATATGAGGGGTGGTGTGTTTCGCTCAGAATGGGTGAGGCCCTGGTATCCTGTGCCTTTACAGTTCTAGGACAAGGAGGCCATGCACGCAGTCAATGTGGGCAGCACTTTTGACGTGATCCTCCTGCCAAGAGAAACATGTCTGGACCTCTTCGTTTTTCACTTAGAAAGGCTCACCCGCAATAGGCCACTGCAATTTTATACAAAGGACTTGAAACCACATAGATTACATGGCATAGCCGAGGTTGAAAGTGAGATCCTGTTTTTTATTTCATTTTAAGGCTGTGACCTTTTATGTTCTGCTATGCATTCTGTTTGCATGATGCAAACCATAACATTCTTGTGTCAAATTACATTGTTACCCCCATGATGACTTCAGCCCTAGCTAGCTTCAAGCCTAGCTAATCTTACCATACTTTGGAGACGGACCTTTGTAATCTTCTTTTAATTCGTTCCTGTGTTAGCATGCCCTTTCCCACAAAAGTGCAATCCAATAGCACTACACCAGCAAAGACAGCAAGGATCACAGCAGCAGCAACAGCAGCAAAAGCAGTAAACCGTGATTAATATAATGAAAGAGCATGGCCATTGAAGTTTTACAATGGATCTTCATTAGAATCGGCTGCAGTGTTACACCAAAGGCTCCTGGGGATTTTCTTGTTGTTGAAGACTACTGGCACATCAAGGCAACAGTAGCCGAAGCACCTGATTTATTTGTGCTGCAGTCCAGTCGGCAGAAGAAAAGAGAGGAATCACTCCATCTCTTACCTCGGGACAGAAAACCACAGTTACAATGACAGTAAACAGCTCATTAGCTACCTCTTGTGGCAAAATAGCAAAATGTGCAGGCACACATGCTAGTGTAGAAAATGTTTTGCATTACATCTCTCATAATGCTTTTTCCTTGCCCTCAGACTTATTGATGTGGCTTGCAATGCAAACGTTTATATCAAAGACATCAGAGTGTCAGGAATTCAAAATTAACATTATTAATATATCACAACATATTGGGATTTTAGAATTTTATTATGTCACTTTAAAAGTATGTGAAAATAAAGTCATGGTTTTGTATTTATCAGCTAGTGTCTCATAAATAACCATATTTTTCCGTTAATAAAAAACAGAAAACCACAGCATCCTCTCCCATAGAAGAAAGCAACACCGATCAGCACTGTCACATTGCCAGTGACAAAACAATACAGTAATATATGTTTTTGTTAAGAGTATTCTAAGATTAATGATTTTTTTAGGTCAAATATAATTGAAAAAAGCTACCTTTGTATCTTTGTACATTTGTTAACCTTGGTTTGAAGTAGTTTCTTTAACAGTAGACGTAGATGCAATCCTCTGAATCACCACTAGAGGACAGCATGCATCTAGATTTGCTCAGCTTCAGAGCACAGGTCCTTATCTCAGCTCACTGTTGGAACGTGCCAATACCTGTATTGTACACCTGTAAATATGCTCAGGAGCTTGGTTGATTGAATACATATTATATAGTAGCTATTGAAGCTAAAAGCAGGCTATGCGTCAGTGCCGGCACCTAGTGATGTGATATTGTAGCTGTCACTCCTATGCTGTCTAAACAATTTACGGCTTCATTTAGCAATTTGATAGAATGAAAGGCTAATTGAATTCCTACTTGTGGATATGTGCTAATCCATCATTCATTTGGGTTTTAGGCTGAATCCCACAAAATCCTCTCAAACGGATTAGTCCTTCAAGCCAGTGAAAGTCTGGCAGGGTGTTAATTGTGTTGATATTTACCCAGGTGTAGAAGGAGTTTCAGTATCTCATTAACAACGCAAACACCAAAATAGCTCTTTATTTTTTGGAGAGAGTGCATTGACAGGAGAAGCATATCCATTATATATTGCTGTCACATCCAAGTTAAATCAATCATATCTGGATATTGTTGTGATGTTAAACTAGAGTTGCTTTATAAAGTATAGATGCAGTGCTAGTGACATCTGAACATAACTTGGGACAGGAGATTCAAGGAATCCTACATGCTGGTTATTGTGCAACAGGCTGCTCAAATGACAGTAGTCTGATAAAACTCAACCATTGTGGCATCTTAGCAGCGATGTAAACTAGATTAAACAAACTGATGTACCTTTTTAGAGACCATACACAATGTCTAAACTAGAATATTGGATCAAAAATACCCTTTAGCATGAAAAGATTTGTTTTCACCACCTAAAAACCTGAATTTGTGGGGCCCTGGACCTCACCCTAACCCTAACCCTAGCTCTGAAGCCATGTAGGTGAGTTACTGAGCTCTTCTGAACTGAACTGTGATCAAAACCAGTGCCTCTAATATAACACACACACACACACACACACACACACACACACACACACACACACACACACACACACACACACACACACACACACACACTTTATGTTAGGTGTGGACACAGGGAGCAGGTTTTGCTGCAAACAAAAATATCAATAAAAATAATATAACAAAAATATTTTCTTCTAAATTCTTATTCCATGGAATCGACAAATATGTACACGCCACAGTTCGGATATGGGACAGAGCTGGCATGAGTTCTCATGCTGTCCTGTCCTGTCCTGACACTGTGTGAAGGAGGCTGGATTAGGGTGAAGGGTTTAGAGTCACATGGAACTAAGTTTCTGACTGATGTCCAGACGCTGTTGCACAGCTTTCTCGGTCGTGTGACACGGAGTACAAGTGTAGTCTAACTTTTAGATACTTTTAATATTTTTTTATTTAGCATAACATTTAACGTTAATACGGTGTTATATCCGATTTCACTTCTTATTCCAACCATGTTACAAACTTTAAATCGTAACTGTTAAATCAAGTTTTGTCTAGAAAACTGTTTGAAACTACCGGTGGAGACACTGTTTTACTTGTTCAATCACTATGACCGAAGAAAGCAAAGCAGAGCATAGAGCCGAAAGCGGGAAAGATTTGGAGAAACAGCTCCGTTTGCGAGTATGTGTTCTAAATGAACTTTTGAAGACCGAACGGGATTATGTTGGGACACTAGAGTTCCTTTCGGTAAGTTTGCAGAAATAGTTGTAGTAGTACTATAATGCATATCTACATTTTTTTGTTACTTTTCTTCCTTCTTTGAACGCATAAATAATGCATGGGGTCCCCAAGAAAGACTAATGCTGTCAGAGTTGATTGTCTGGAAATAAGGAATGTTGCTTGAAAAGCTGCTTTTTCTAGATGAGCATGCTGGGCAATACCTCACTTCTAGTAGGTACTGTTTTTTTGTTTTGTTTTTACCAACAAGAAATATAAGCTTTCCTGATAACGTGAAATTACTTTTCCGTGAACAAGAATCACTTTAGCAAAGCCTGCCTGTTTAATAATTTTTTTTTAAATCTAACGGAAACCACTTATCTTTCTATTATGACCCTGGTTAGCGATGTTATGTTTGATAAAGGGTCAAATAATTTCGTTGATTTATCTTTTTGGACAATTTTAACCCCAGCTTTGTTTGAAAGAAACATTATTATTGTTTACATTCCTCTTAGTTTTATTTACAAATGTCCTAGTGTCTTCCAAATGTAAAGAAGCCAACTTTATTTCAGACTCAAACTTATTTACATTGATCTGAGTAAAACAATGCAAAAATATAATACATAATAAATGGTGTAAAAAAAAAAGGTAGACGACAGAGATTTGACTTAATGACTCGCATTAAAACTCACAACTCGCAGTTACTCTGTGGCCTTTCAGAGGGTTTCTCAACAGGCAAAATACAGACATTGTCACATTGCCCTGCTAACTCTAAAGAATAAAAAATACATAAGAGCTTCCTGCTGAGTGCTGATAAAACCCAAAGGGGGAATTGGGCCAAGAGCAGGCAGCACAGGTGGACTCCGAATGAAAACGGCACATCCTGGCACACAGCTGGCTGCGCACACCCATGCTTCCCAGCACACAAGCCTTGGCGGTGCAAGTAGGACGTGCCGTCAGCATAATGACAGAAATAAATGGGCACTCTTTAAATAATTCGTGCCTGGTATATCTGAGATACACAAAAACGTTGTTCAAATTGCATGGTTATTTACTGAAGGAGAAAATTTGATATATTTCTTATGTTTTTAAGTTTTTCCCAGCAGTGAACAGCAACAAATGAATGATCAGAGATATCTGACGATCACGAGCGATAGACCGGAATGCTGGAACGTTCTGTGGTCACAGTCACCCAACCACCAAGCAGAGTATCTTTCTGGAAGTCTTTCAATGCATTTTCTCAGCAGTGGTGTATGGTGGGAACGCTTTGGGAGTGGGGGGGTTGGGGGCACTGTGTCAAGTGTCATTTACAGTGGTATTTCCCAGATCCAGACCTTGTGTATTTCTCATTCTTCTTCCTCCTGCTGCACAGATGGCTCCAAAGGGAATAGACAGGGATGACTTTTGATTTTACTGACTGTCTTTCCTAGAAATTGGTCCGGGTAACATTTCTCCATATAGAGTCATGGAGGCAATAACCTGAGAGTTTTGGGTAATGTGTTCTAGATCAGGGTTTTAGGGAATGTAGCCCCCTGCCCCCGTCCCTTCCCTCCCCAGGGGTGATGGAACTGGGATTCATTTAAGAACTATCCTTGGAAGAGGACCCCGTTTTTGCTAAGAATGTCAAGAAGTTGAATATTTGATTTACCGATTAGTTCACTGCATGTTATCTGTAGGACCTATACATTTAGAAAGTATGTAGATGTGTGATGCTGGGCAGCGTCAGCAAAGAGATGTCAAGGTGGACTATCCCCCATGCTGGGACTAAAAGGTCTTTGACTGATAGCGTTCATCTGATAAACACACACACACACACACACACACACACACACACACACACACAGAGAGGCACAAATACACACAGGCATGCATCGCCAAGCCAGTAACCTACCAATCCTCAACCTCATCTTACCAACCACATCTTGACAGAGATGGTTGTAAATTTGTTCATGGTCATTTTTGTCTATTATTTTATTGATCTGATAACTCCAAAGTCTTTGTCTGGATTATTCTGGTCCCAAAATAGAGGTCACGCTAGAATTAATCTCTTTTCCGTTGTGCCTGCAGCAGTTTTTAATTCAATAAAGGTACTTTCAAAAAGGCCGCTTGTGCGTTTGTGGTTTAGGATCAGATGGCTTTCTATCCCACTGTGGCTCCCCATTGGGCCAAGCCTGCGGGGGACTGTGTGCCAGCAGGGTGTGGGCAGAGGAGCATGGCCAGGAGGGGGTGGGGGTGGGGGGCAGGAGAGGCAGAAGGTGGGGCAGAGGAAGAGGGAGAGGGAGAGGGAGAGGGAGGGGGAGGGGGTGAGGCAGAGGGAGAGGGAGATGGAGAGGCAGAGGCAGAGGCAGAGGGAGAGGGGGGGGGGGCAGGAGAGGGAGAGGGAGATGGAGATGGAGAGGGAGATGGAGATGGAGAGGGAGGGGCAGAAGGAGAGGGAGAGGGAGATGGAGATGGAGAGGGAGGGGCAGAGGGAGAGGGAGAGGGACATTGAGAGGGAGATGGAGAGAGAGAGGGAGGCAGAGGGAGAGGGAGAGGGAGAGGGAGAGGGACATGGCCAGGAGAGAGGAGAGGGAGAGGGAGAGGGAGAGGAAGAGGCAGAGAGAGAGGGAGAGGGAGGTGGGGTCAGGGAGAGGGAGAGGCAGAGGGAGAGGCAGAGGAAGATGGAGAGAGGGAGGGGGAGGTGGGGTCAGGGAGAGGCAGAGGCAGAGGGAGAGGCAGAGGAAGAGGGAGAGGCAGAGGCAGAGGCAGAGGCAGAGGGAGAGGCAGAGGAAGATGGAGAGAGGGAGGGGGAGGTGGGGTCAGGGAGAGGCAGAAGCAGAGGCAGAGATGGAGAGAGGGAGGGGGCTGGTGGGTTGTGGGGTCAGGGAGAGACTGTTTCTGATGTGAGTGCTTGGATACGACGCCTTCTGTTGCAAAGCATTTTTCCTGGTAAAGGTATTCCTGAGAGGTTAGGAAATGCTGTAGAACATTGAAGGAGCATACTGTAGTAACCCAGAGTTGGACTCAGGGGAGCTCCTGTGTGTGTGTATATCTAAACACAACCCAAACACAATGCCTCCACAATTGACAACCCCAACACGTTGGAGGTTGAAAAATAACCTGGAGGTTAGTGTTTGTCTCCCTCTCCTTGAGAAACCTTACCCTCCATGACCTGAAGGGGTTCCAGCATGGTTTGCATCTTTCCAGTGTAAAACGTAAAAGTTGAGCTTTTGACTGTTTAAACAAGGATGTCGTGAAACGTCAGTAATGTTCAGTAATTCATTTTGAAATCATGCAAGCTCATAATCTTTGTGTAGCATGTGAAGTAGTCTTCCAGTAGGAGACAGTCTCTGCGGACAGATGTCCGAGATATCTCTAGTCTTAATTAAACAAAGGGCGGGGATGGACTCTTGTGTTTATCTTTCACAAATTTGAGCTCAATTTGACATTTGCTCTGATAAATGTCTGGTTGAGGGGAAAAGATAAAAAAAAAGACAATGTAAAAAATACTCTTCATTATTGAAATCTTGGCAACTCTCTTATGTAATGATGTTGCTCATGCTCTGCCATTGTTTCTCTTGAGAGGGGTATGGACTGTCACTCTGTTGCATTGTAAACACTGGTGAGAAACTGTCGTTAGGAGGCAACAGATAAAACGTTGTGTTTCCTCTGACGACACAGCCAGACTATTTGGGTTGTACGTATTTCCGAGATAGTTAATTTGCATGTGCCTCTACCTCCATTACTGCCGTAATTAAAAAACTGGAAATACTTGTAGCACACTTGTATCACATTTGACTATTTAATTTGGCCTTATACAAGCGTGCCTTACATCACTATTACTGAACATTCCAGACTGAAGTGTGGAACACTGTGGCAAATGTAAGTTCTGTTCATCCGTTACAGCATGCTCTGAACATTGTTGTGGAAATCTTGGACTTGGTGGAAGCTGTTTCCAGTGGAGGAAAAAAGGGTTACGTAAATGTCCTCTATTCGTCTTCCTTCTGAGAATCTCTGGGAGGCGGTGGGATGCTTGGTGCCGGTTCGAGGAAACAGCACAGTTGACAAAGAGGGCGAGCTGAGCCAAACTTAAGTGTAGTCACAATTTACACCTTTTTTGAATCCCTTTGTATAGAATCGGATTGCAAATAATCTCTCTGAATAAAAGCTGCATCTTATCTGAACTTTAAATATATATATATATTTATTTTTTAATTATTTGCAAATTCGTCCGACTGCCCTTGACAGACTGTTTGTGTGAGTCTCCTATTCCTCGTTCAGTTTTTTTTTAAATAGGGGAGACCGGGTATGGTTGTAACACTCTTTGCTTTAGCACCTGTAACTCACATAGTTTTTAGGCTAGAGTTTTCAAACTTTTATACAAAGTAGAAAGTTTACTTTCTAACCTCAGATTCAGTTATTTCTGCATGCGCATGTTCCTAGCCTTGACAACCGCCATGTGGGATAAGGGAGGAAGTAGTTAAACACTTCAATAATCATAAGACTCAGATCTTATCCCTGATTGGTGGGATTGGTTGTATTACAACTCTCCCCGTTGTACCACCATATCCGGTCTTCCCTACACCTATCTAGGCAGAGGCTGTCAGATCAGCCTAGGGTCCTGTTGCACCGTGTGACACATTGCCAGTGTTGAGCCTGGACGGGTCATGCTGGGGCTCTAGTAATGAGGTAGAAGGGGTGGGGTCCGTATCCGATAGGACAGACAGACGATGACCTCAGGATCACGTCCGCTTATTCCCTTCCCTTTCCTGTATTATTATCGGTTGCACGAAGGCGTCACGCCACGTCAAGGCCCCTGGTTTTTAAACCCCCCACCCCCCAGGGCCTGCACGGATGAAAAGGCACACAGTTAACAGTGCCCTCCCTCTTTGGGGAGGAGTGTAGCAGAATGACTGACACCTGGTGGGCAGAGGGGTCAGGCGAGGCCTTGTCTGGTTGCTGTTGCGGCTGTGTGTGCTAATGAACAGCAGCCCTGGCCAGAACAGGAGGAGCTGGTAAAGCCTGCAGGGGGAGGAGGAGGAGGAGGAGGAGGAGGAGGAGGGTCATGTCAGGTCCGTAGTGCAACGGACTGGGGTTGGCCATGAGGGATTCAGCTGTAATTAGAGAGCAGGCACCGGCTTGGACGGCTGTCTGTCCCCTTTCCTCACACTTCAGTGTGACCTGTGCATGGCCACCGCCAGGCTCCTGTCCCCTGCTCGCCTCCCTCTCCCGTAGGGTGCTTCTCAGCCTTCTACCCTGCTCCTGCTCCACCAACACTTCCCTGAACCCTTTGTTTTTGGTTTGTTTGTTCACTCTTTCTCCGCCCCTCGGTCCCACAGGCAGCGTCTGCTGCATATGTTCCAACCATTATTATATTACCTGGCTGTTTAAAGGGGCTGTGTTTATCCTCTTGCTACGTGAATGATAATTAGGATTCCTATCTGTCCTAATCAGACCAGGGCATGGGGCTGTTTCCACCCCTTCACAGTGAGTGGTGGAGTTCTGCTTGTGAAGGTTGAATTTGAATCGGTCTGCCTGTCTGTCTTATCCCGGGCTCAGCCCTAGCTGGGTGTCCTCAGGTTTACAGGCAGCCATGTATTTGTTTGTTTGTGTCTTAAGAGAAAAACCAAAATGGATACCAAGCCAGGGAGTGAGGGAGTGAAATTAAAACAGAGGCAGAGAAAGAGAGTGGGGAAATGAAATTCTGCCTCTCTTCCGAATTGGACTTTGGGCATTCTCTCCAAGTCCTCTCCTCTGGTCTGTCCCCTGTGTGTGACGCCCCTGAACAGATGAACTCACTTGCATTCTAATTTCACACCACCGGCTCACAAACAGAGCTTTTTGTATTGTACCTTTGGAGTGAGAGGATGTGATCATCTCTGCTGCACTGTTGTTGTTTTCCATACCTTGTTTGTGTGTGCGTGTGTGTGTGCGTGTGTGTGTGTGTGTGTGTGTGTGTGTGTGTGTGTGTGTGTGTGTGTGTGTGTGTCTGTGTGTGTGTGTGTGTGTGTGTGTGTGTGTGTGTGTCTGTGTTTGTGTTTGTGTGTGTGTGTGTGTGTGTGTGTGTGTGTGTGTGTGTGTGTGTGTGTGTGTGTGTGTGTGTGTGTGTGTGTGTGTGTGTGTGTGTATACATACATATATGTGTGTGTGTGTGTGTGTGTGTGTGTGTGTGTGTGTGTGTGAGTGAGTGTGCTGCGCTTAGGTTTTGTGTACCTTGCATACATAAACATGGCAATATACATATGTGTGTGTGTATGTGTGTTCATACAGTGTGTGTGTGTGTGGTCTCTTCTGGAAGCCACGTTGGGGTCCCATAAGGAGGGAGAAATGAGTGAAGACCGTACTATCAGTTAGGTGAGGAAGAAGACCGTACTATTAGTTAGGTGAGGAAGAAGACCGTACTATTAGTTAGGTGAGGAAGAAGACCGTACTATTAGTTAGGTGAGGAAGAAGAGCATACTACTAGTTAGGTGAGGAAGAAGCTCCTCCTGTTCAGCTGTGTGCGTCAAGCCAGTATACACCTCAACTCCCTAACCAGTTAAAAAGCCTGAATGAACTAGTAGCTCATATTTATATTTGAGCCGTGCTCAGAGATCTCAGTTGGAATCTCTTCTATGTCTTTTCTAACTAAATGATATGCCGTTTCTATATTGACTGCCAGAGGTAATGCAATTGCATGAGGAGAAGCTACATTTCATGCAGGCTAGTAATAATCATGGTGTGAGTTGATCAGAGCCTCATGGCTTACATCCCTGTTTGGGTATGTAACAGTTGCAAGTCCATAATCTAAAGTGAGTGAGTTCCTTTGCTTTTGTCTCAGTGGCCATTTTGTTAGCTGGATTTCCTTCCTTCCTTCCTGGCCCTCCTCGTCCTCACATTGTGCTCTGTGCTTCCTGTTGCCCCCCCCCCCCCCCCCACCCCCACCCCCACCTGCAACATACACATTTACCCCCTCCATTGACAACACACTGCCTTCTTAGAGAATGCCTGACGGGGAAATTGGAACAGCATTGCATGCCACAAGCAATGTAGCACACCTCCACTCGGTCCAGCAGATCAGAGAGACAAGTGGACGGTGGTGGACTGCTGAGTGGGAGAGAAGGGCGGCCATTGATTCTGCGGCCGCCAGCTGCCAGGTCACAAGGTATTAAGATGGGACGGGCGTCGAGAGTTGGTGGACGTTGTTGGACACACTCGCCATTTCAAAGAGGCAACCTCACAAAGAGAGCAGTGTGCAGAGTGCCAAACGCCGTTGTATACGACTAAGGACACACCGTGTAGATAATTAGCCTTTTTTGGGCTTTTTTTCTTCTGTATGAATAATTATTATGCTTTGCCACGTATTATTTTTCGGTCTCCTATGCCAAGCTATTGTCTCACTATTTGAATCAGAGTTTTTCTTGAAGTTAAAGAATAGCTTTAGGAATGCATGGAGGCATGTTGTCTGTCGTCCACTGGCACACTGTCCACGTGGCCTCTGTCTTCTTTACATCCATGGACTCTATAAAAAGCCCACCGCACAGACCGACATGGGACCCCCCCCCCCCCCTCACTGTTTAATGAAGGGTTTGTGTTGGACATGCTGGTGGCCGTGGGGATCAGACAAACAGTGTCCCTGTGTGTCTCTCAGAAGATGCTCCTCTCTGTTTGCTGCCCCCCCAACCCTCGTGCTCTCTCTCTCTATCTATCTATCCATCCATCCATCCATCCATCCATCCATCCATCCATCCATCCATCCATCCATCCATCCCTCCCTCCCTCCCTACCTCTCTCTCTCTCTCTCTGTTGGCTCTTTCAGTCCCATGGGGTCATCCTCCATGGACTGTGGGACACCCACGACTGTACCTTCATTAATAGACAGACTAAACATCCAGTCTCCTATTGAACCTTGTTTCCAGGCCAAAGTAGTGACGTATGGGATTCAGTTTTATCCCATTCATAAAAAGCAGTTGGTAAAAAAAGAATTCTACCGGGCCAAAATCACCCTCTCTGTCTTAGTATGGACTTGCCTCAATGAGGTCTGACCCAAAAATAAATCAAGTAAAGACCGTTTGTGAACAAATATCTCCTTATTCTAATCCTAAGGTGTGGGTGGGAAGTTGGACGTTGTCAAGGCTACGGGTCAAACTAGTTAAACATAGACGTTCACTCAAGTCCTCAAGCTGGGGTAGCTCTCCATGATGTGGGCCGAGGCGGATGTCCTCCGGTCTAAGCTTGGCCATGGTAGCATTCCCTCGCCCTATTCACAGATACACAAAGATGGCGTACCGCCCAGAGCCCTTTTGCAGAGTGGAGGGAGGTGAAAGCAACTCCTCCTCAGTAGTCTTTGTTCCAACGACAACGCTGTCTATGGGCCCATCCAGGGCAGACAGAAGACGGGGAAGCCATTTTCTTTCTTTTCTCCGTTGACGGTGTCCAGTGTGCCCATGTGAGACGGAGGCAGACCGGGCCTATGTACCCCCCCCCCCCCTCCCCCCTCCTATGGTGTGCCTGCCAGCCCCGTTAGGGTGCAAGGCACCAGGCCTCCACTACCCACCCAGCATGGAAATCAACTTAACAATCTGGGTGTGTGACAGTCACGCTTCGGAGCACGACTCAAATTGGAGAAGATAATTCTGCCTAGTCATCGCTCAGTCCACTGGAGTGTGCCACTGGTGGGGGTGCCATTGGGAATGTCTGGCTATCACTCTATTAACGGTTACATAGCCATTTGCACAGGGCTCAATTCCGAGGTGGGGAGAATTATATGAAGCGTGTTGTGAGTGTCAGAACCTAGATCCCTCTCTCATTTGCTGCAAGAGGAAGGCAAACACTACAAGACCATGGGGTACCTGGGCTAGTTCGATAAATTGGACTGGAATGGAATGAAAAATAACACGTTTTCTTTTTCTTCAAGACAGTACTGAGAGCACTGAGAATATATTTCTCAAACAGGGTGCTTTTAACGGCGGGCTGGTTTGTCTCGTATTTTGTCGACGCAAGCGTTGGAAATATGGATCGAGGCACAATAAAGCACTGCATTTGTTTTATCATATTGCTCCTACAGTATGCATTGACTCTCACTGTACATCCAGAGGGTTCAGACCACACAAAGACTGATTGACGGCGAGCGGTGACGTGCTCTTTAAACACTTTCAAACTCCTTTTTTTGTCAACGACAATAATCCCAGATAACAGAAGACCGGCTCTCTGTCATGAATAAACACCACACACACACACACACACACACACACACACACACACACACACACACACACACACACACACACACACACACACACACACACACACACACACACACACACACACACACACACACAGGGCTCCAGACGGGCCGGTAGCACAGCCGCTCCCAAGATGAACACATTAACATTCCTCGTTGTATTTATAGTCTCTGTTTCCTGTCCTCCGCTCTGGAGGAGTGAGGAGTGAGGCCGCAGGAGGAAGGCTAGCGGGATGCTGGGGGACACTGGCGGAGGTGTCCTCAGACCTGGTTAAAGACACCAGGGTCCAGGCCAGGAAAAAGCAGCCACTCTTCTCACAAAGAAGCTCTTGACTCCTCGGATGTCCCCTGGTGCGCTGTAAGCAGCCTCGGGACATCTTTTAACAGACTGCATCTCTGTATTTGCATGCTAATGTGGGTTCTGATAGATGCAGTAAAATACTTTCCCTGTGGGAGGCATTGGCTATGGCACCAATTCACTTCCTCCTCGCTAAATGTGTGTGTGTGTGTGTGTGTGTGTGTGTGGGGGGGGGGGGGTGTTAGTTAGACAGACAAACCACGGCTGTTTCCACACACACACAGAAACACACACAACACACACACACACACACACACACACACACACACACACACACACACACACACACACACACACACACACACACACACACACACACACACACAACACAAAACCACACACACACACACACACACACACACACACACACACACACACACACACACACACACACACACACACACACACACACACACACGCACGTTGGCTGTCAAGTGTTTTGCCAATTTTCCATGAGGGTGGGAGTTACCTGCTGCCTCAAGGTTTCTAAACATCCCACATTTTCCCGCAACGCTGTTACTTCCTGGGAGAAAACAAATGACAACGGCGTCACATGATCCAATTTGCTTTTGCTGCTCACTGGAACACTTTGCCAGGCTTGGAGAATTAGCTGAGGGTGCTGTTTTCTGCATCTCTGCTTTCAAAGGTCTTGTTTTTGGACTGCTCTAGAATCTATTCCTTATCCCGTTGGAAACCCTTGGCTTGCAGTCCTTGGCGTCCTTTTCAAGTAGATTGAGGAGATGATTTCAAGTGATTGTGTAATCAAGTACCAAATCCTTCGGCGGTCAGAAAACGGCCTTTACCCTAATTATTTCTGTGTGTGTGTGTGTGTGTGTGTGGATTGGAGCCAATAACCCAATTAGGGCAACAAAGGGAATGAGTGAATCTTATGTGTCCAAAAGGGAGATTTCCTTCAATAAAGTCCTTGGCAGAGGAGTCCATTCATCCTGCCTTGGTATAATTTGCGGTACCTGTGAGGGGAGCCAGATAGTGAGCTATTGAATTGACTGAGTTACAGACTAAAGCTGTAGGAAATCGAATCAGAGTACTCATAAATGCAACCTAATCTTTCTATCAATCTTTTTCTTGAGTGAATGTGATAGTTGCTACAGTGGTTGTAGTGCAGTGGCATGAAGACAAATGTTCTCTCAATGAACCGATGCAGCCTCTGAGCCCTGAAACAGTCCGTTCCATCCAGCCATCCCTCCATCTGTTCATCCATCTGTCCATCCATCCGTCCGTCCGTCCATCCTTCCATCCATACATCCATCCATCCATCCATTTGCTATACCGCTTATCCTTTGCAGGGTCGCGGGGGGCGGGTGGAGCCTATCCCAGCTGACACAGGGCGAGAGGCGGGGTACAGTCCCGTACGCAACGACAGTCCGTTCCATCCGCAACAGGATGACCTGTAGTCCTGCCCATTACTCCAGTCGAGCTGGACATAAATGAACCAGCAGATGTGCAAGGCTTGCTTTGAACTTGACTTGAACGAAGTTCTGCAGCGCTGAAGCAGATAGTTGTGTGTGTGTGTGTGTGTGTGTGTGTGTGTGTGTGTCTGTGTCCACTCCCAACAGAAGGTGTGTGTGTGTGTGTGTGTGTGTGTGTGTGTGTGTGTGTGTGTGTGTGTGTGTGTGTGTGTGTGTGTGTGTGTGTCCGCCCCAATTATAAACATAAAGCTTGTCCATGCTGTTCTGGTAAATGTGTTACGCTCTCTCTCTCTCTCTCTTTGGTTGGCTTTCCCAGTGCTGCAGTGCTGCTGTGCTTTGACCCTAAGTGATCAAAGACAATGCTCCATCTCTCTTCTTTCATTTTACTACTTCTTTTCCCTCCATCTATTATTGAAATTGAATTGAAATGTTCACCCTACCCTCTCTCTCACACACACACACACACACACACACACACACACACACACACACACACACACACACACACACACACACACACACACACACACACACACACACACACACACACACCCAGCTACGTCTTTCGTCCTGGAGCCGTTGTTTTCATTGGGATGGCGATGCTTGGTCCTGTCGCCCTGTCCCTTTGTGACTGTGTTTGTGTCAGGAAGCAACACGAGGCAAGTGCTCGCGCCAGACGGGCCGGACTCTTTCAGGGTCGTCCCCTGTCCCCTGTTCCTCCCAGAGGCTCCGATAATGACTGAACACAGGGAGCTGCTAGCCTTCTGTCCATTATGGGAGCTGTTGAGCTCGGAGGAGATGTTGGGGGCCAGGGTTTAGTAACGGCCATTCACACAAAGCCCTGGCCTTTCTCTCAAGAACTAGGCTGGGCCCACTGGGCGCTCCTACAGTTAAGCCCTCTGTCGGCATGGAAACAACTCCGGCGCTGGCTTTTTCGACTGCCCCCCCCCATTTGTTTCCACTCCATAACATTCAGACTTAAATGGCGAGTCGTACGACAACACGCCGGGCATCTATACCAGTTCAAAGACGTCTGAAAGAGAATAGCTGTGTACGGCTGGTCAATATTTGATCAATAACACCACACACACAAAAGCACTCGTTCCTTGTAGCAATGCAATCGTACAATGGTCCAATAGCGAGAGCATTTCAATGTCAAATCTATTGCTGCAATAATATCACGATGTAATTAGAAGGGAACATGGAGTGTAAACAGAGCAGGGAGCCTACGTCCCTTTCATCGCTCCAGAGTGGCTAACACCTGCAGCGTGTCAGGTGGAACACACACAGTGGTGATTGGAGCGTTATTTATTACAACCATCTGCTGCATTGCATAACGATGACGCTGAATGGTGTTTTAATGTACGATCCTCCATGGCTCATTGGAATGTCATTGACTGGTACATTTCCAAAGAGGAGAAATCCATAATTAAGCCTGATCTCAAAGGACTTGGAGGATAGTTTACGATTCTTTTAGTTAATTTACCCTAATGTAGCCGGATCTGGCTGTGTACTTAGTTAAAGAATGGAAGGCATTTATTTTACTACAATTATTTTTGCAGCACTTTACAGTACTTTGGGTTTTCTATCCATGGGGGTGATTTTTGAATGGGCTGGGTTAAACGTGTTAACTGTGAGAGAAATGGCCTGGGGATGTGTGACTTTAAGCTGTGTGTGAGACAGGAGTCACTGCCAGATTCCACCGGGTGGAAAGGACAGTGCAATCTGGGGCGCTGGAGTGAGTGATCCCTGGGAGAAGAAAATGGCTGTCATCTGGTCAGATAAAGAGGAGGATCTCCTGCTGTGGGCGACCATCTGAAGCAGCGGAGTGTGTGTGTGGTGACCGGTGTGTTTGCCCAGCCCGGAGAGGTTGGATGGCCATCTGTCTTTGAGATGTGTTTGAATTTCCTAGACCTTGCTATGGAAAGTGCAGCGTGTTGTTATTCAACCTGTTCGACGCTGTT
>JAPMUY010002742.1:17500-22500 GCA_026901105.3 Galaxias olidus | reverse complement strand
TGTGTGTGTGTGTGTGTGTGCTTTTCTCCTCCTCCTCCTCCGTAAACAACGTATTCACAATGAATAGCCGCATGCTTTCTGCCTGTGAGGAGCCTCTTGTCCACGCCACACACGCTCTGAGGTGACCGCTCCAATCATGGTCAGGTACACTGCGTCCGCTCCACGCCGAGGGGCTGTTGTTATGCTCCTCCCTGGGCCGCGGGCTGTGTTAATAGGGGGCTAATGGGCCTCGCTGTGGCTCCAGCGACAGCAACAATGGAGCTGATTGTTTAGGCAGGGCCCTGCATGCTCACGCAATCGCCTTTGGCCTTACCCAGAGGCTCTCAGATGCTTCTGGACACACACACACACACACACACACACACACACACACACACACACACACACACACACACACACACACACACACACACATATATACACACACACACACACACACACACACACACACACACACATACACACACACACACACACACACACACACACATACACACACACACATACACACATAGATACATACACACACACACACACACACACACACACACACACACACACACACACACACACACACACACGCACGCAACTGGCTAATGAAGGCCTGTACAGTAGGAACTTTGAGTTGATTCATTCCTTGGGTCCCCTGGAAATGTAGATATGTGTTTGTAATTCATGTAAATGGTTTGTTCTGTAAAACACATGCCGTCTTACACAGGGGATACACATTTTACGGCACTTACCAGGATATAAACAACTGTTTTGCAATGCTCTTGTCCTGTTTCTGAATGGCTATGTTAAAACATATTTCGTTTCTATGGGTAGGCCAGCACTGCTGACGTCAGTATTTACACTGGTTTCAGCTGTCTGGTTGTACTCTGACACAATCGATATGGTCCAGTTGTTCGAGGCAAGTTGTTGACAACCAAGAAAATGTTGCAGTAGGATAAATGGCACGTTTAAAAAAATCTCTGCCAGGTTTTTCTGGTCCACAAGAAACACACGGTCCCACAGAATGAAAAACAGTCGGTTAGTCTTTATGTGAAAGAAAATGTAACTATAAAAGTGAAAGGCGGCCCTAAAAACAACACTGAGTCAGAGACTGCTTTTATGGACTTCAAAAAGTTTGGAACTCAAAGCTGGCTTTGCTGCTACACCCCTCTCGTAAGACGAAGATTGAAAAACGTTTTTCTTTGTGGCCGCCTACATAAGTGTGGACACTCTGAAGAATGAAGTGAACACGATGAGAGAGTCAGACTGGTGTCAATTAAGCACACACAATGTTCTGAACGCGTTCACTTCCTTTTAGAACAAGCGTGCAATCACCTCTTGGAAGCAACTTTCTATGTCTGTTTTTGGTTTGGTAGTGTGACACACAGACAGAATACACACGCACGCACGCACGCACGCACGCACGCACGCACACACACACACACACTTACGCACACCAACCTAAGAATAGACTTATGTATTAAAAGTCAAGCCTGGTGCTGGGTGGGGTAACGTGACATTTGCACGGCATGATCCTGGCTTTGGCCACTCTGCGGTGTTCTCTCCGTGGTTTATTCATTACCAACATTAGCTCATCCTGGAGCGAGACACAATCGCTGCCACCCGCCAAACTCTGTCCAGTATTAGATAGATTGAAAAGACAGAGGAGAACGAGAGAGAGAGAGAGAGAGAGAGGGAGAACGAGAGAGAGAGAGAGAGAGAGAGAGAGAGAGAGAGAGAGAGAGAGAGAGAGAGAGAGAGAGAGAGAGAGAGAGAGAGAGAGAGAGAGAGAGAGAGAGAGAGAGAGGGAGAGAGAGAGAGAGGGAGCGAGAGAGAGAGAGAGAGAGAGAGAGAGAGAGAGAGAGAGAGAGAGAGAGAGAGAGGAGAGAGAGAGAGAGAGAGAGAGAGAGAGAGAGAGAGAGAGAGAGAGGCAGAGAGAGAGAGAGAGAGAGAGAGAGAGAGAGAGAGAGAGAGAGAGAGAGAGAGAGAGAGAGAGAGAGAGAGAGAGAGAGAGAGAGAGAGAGAGAGAGAGAGAGGAGCGAGAGAGAGAGAGAGAGAGAGAGAGAGAGAGAGAGAGAGAGAGAGAGAGATATATAGGGAGAGAGAGAGAGAGAGAGAGAGAGAGAGAGAGAGAGAGAGAGAGAGAGAGAGAGAGAGAGAGAGAGAGAGAGAGAGAGAGAGAGAGAGAGAGAGAGAGAGAGAGAGAGGGAGAGAGAGAGAGAGAGAGAGAGAGAGAGAGAGAGACAGAGAGAGAGAGAGAGAGAGAGAGAGAGAGAGAGAGAGAGAGAGAGAGAGAGAGAGAGAGAGAGAGAGAGAGAGAGAGAGAGAGAGAGAGAGAGAGAGAGAGAGAGAGAGAGAGAGAGGGAGAACGAGAGAGAGAGAGAGGGAGAGAGAGAGATCCATGGCAGCATTACTTTGTGTGGGTGGGTGAGGAATGGACAACAACGTGCGGGTGCAGAGTGTGTAAGGGCCCCTGTTCTTCCACTCTGGTGTCGTTAGCCCTGACCCTGTCCACAGCTGTGTGCTCATGGGGCATCCTGGCAGGTTCAATGCCCATGGGACAGACTGGGTGACGGCTTGCTGTGGTCGCCACGGTGATGCCTGCCCGCCGTGGCTACTGTGAAGGTTGCCAGTTTGGTTCAGATTTCAGTGTCACAGTGTTGACTTGTGTCAACCTGTATCCAATCAGTCACCATGTTGGTATGAGACACTTTCAAGGAATGAGTCTTCATGTTACCCATTTTGCTGATGTCTCGCTGATCGGGTTTGTCACACTTTAGTATTAGCTTGTTACGACCCTTATGGAGGCGTAAGGCTTGGGGATATAAGAGTCTAACATTCGTCCATAAAGAGTAGGAGTCGAAGTACGCAACAACACAACAGGCAAGGAATTAGTGTACTATAAAGTATTTATTGTGATCGCCACACAGGTAGCAGCAGGTCAATGAACGGCGCCACAGTAAACAAAACCACAGAACATAAACCACTCTGACTACCTATCCAAATCTCTGACTAGCTGCCAAAACAAGAGATGGCACACGTTCCTTACCTAGCGTATATAACATGTAGTACCTGTGTGAAGGAAGAATAAACCCCAGGGTTTCTTACCTAGTCCAGCTGACCCTGTGCGGCATGTGCGTAGAAACGAAAGTGATAATAACAACGTATCGCCCTAGGGCTGCAATTACAGGCTAACATAAATAGCTTCAACATGGAGTATCTCAACGATCAAATGAGACTATCATCAACGACCATTTAGTCGACTGGCACGCACAGATGACAACAAAGCATTCGCTCTCCTCCGTCCTCCTGCTGGTTGCCATGGCAGTCGTTCTCGTAGTATGCAGACCTGTTGCATCGGTCCGCTCACAGCTGCATGGAATGTAGGCTGATGAATGGGCGTGGCCATAGAGATATACAGTATCAACCTGACTGAAGGATAGAGAGTGTGGAGAAAAGGAGGGGACAAACCATACACACATACAACAATACGGCCACACACATATATACACACACACACAGAGCCGTAACAAGCTGAATTTGCAAGGCTCTTTGCGGGGTACGTTGGAATGAAACGAGCGCTCCCATCGACAGACGCAGGTGGCTTTGCACTCTAGCAGCAAGTCCAACACAAGGAGTTTATTCTCTCATTATGAACATATGCCTATGATATGATTAAGGGTGCGCTTGCATTCCTTTGTGGTTGTAAATGTATGACTTTTGGTTTGCTTTTTCCCCTCTCATATTTTATAACTGGCACTTGTTTCGACAGAATTGATGGATGATGTTTCGATGAAACAGATGATTTGTGTATGTGGAGATTTGTTTAAACTCGAGACATTAATCTGTGAATAACCTCTCAATGGGACAGCTGTTCAATCACAGAACGTGAGGAAAGATGATGATAGAGTCAGACATAGACAAAAATAGATAAAAAAAAATAGATTAAAAAAGAGAAATGTTAATTGTTCCATTAAAAGTAAACCGGCCACATGGCAGTGGAGGTGTCTGTGGTGAACAGATTCTGTTTAAAGCTTTCTTAACACAGGAAGTGCCTGTTGTTCCAAACAGGAAGTGGAGATATGTAGTCTTGTTTAATTAGATACTGCGGCTGGTGTCAGAAAGTGACCACAACGATCATTCTTGACGTGTCTGGCTCACAAACATATTTGTAACTGCAATTAGCTGAACATCTGGCCATGAGTTTGAGGCATAGGGCCCAAGAGAGCTAGAGCAGAAACAGTGGAAAACAGGAAAGAAAGACGGAGAAGAAAAAAAAAGGCAAAGATGGGTGGAAGACGATAGAAGAGGGAGTGAAAAGAGAGAAGAAAGAAAAAACAGAGTGGTTGCATGTTAGTCTATTCATTTTCGATTGAGGGATAATGCGTTGCACATTTTCTGGCTCAACTGCATAACGGGGGTTATTTTTAGCTCGCGCTGGGCCGATCAAATGAGCCACACAAATTCCCAAAGCGGACAAGGTAAGGGAAAAGGTTCAGCGCTTTATCACTTTCAGCCTGTGGCCCTCACAATATGGTGAGCAGACCCATAGCACGATATACACATGGTGTGGCTGGACGGGATGTTATTCTATAGAAGCTAGCAACGGCCCTGGGCTCTGAAGTCCCCCAGCAATTTACTGGGAGGAAGTAGGGAGTGTTTTTACAGACCCCTAAGAGAGGGACCAGGAAACAGGACTCAATCCCTCCCTCTCCTTCTCCCTCCAACCGACATCATTCAAAGGAGTAGAAAATAACCCCTCAGAAAGTACTGCAGCTTTTTGCTTTATCTTGAATTCAAATGAACACTGCCTGACTGTGTGTGTGTGTGTGTGTGTGTGTGTGTGTGTGTGTGTGTGTGTGTGTGTGTGTGTGTGTGTGTGTGTGTGTGTGTGTGTGTGTGTGTGTGTGTGTGTGTGTGTGTGTGTGTGTGTGTGTCCAGGGCTCTAACATCACAGACACATGCACCGAGATGCTGATGCACGGCGTTCTGTTGAAGATCTCGGCGGG
>JAPMUY010002742.1:0-15000 GCA_026901105.3 Galaxias olidus | reverse complement strand
CTCTATTGCACTTTGAATTGGGTCTCTCCTCTGTCTCCTAGCTGACTACCACAGCAGTGGGAACATAGTGAACAATGGCTGGAAGATCCACAACACAGCAAAGAACAAGTGGTTTGTTTGCATGGCCAAGACCCCCGAGGAGAAGCACGAGTGGCTGGAAGCCATCTTGAAAGAGAGAGAGAGGAGGAAAAGTAAGAGGCTAATTGCCAATGAGAGACCGGTGTGTTTGTGTGTGTGTGTGTGTGTGTGTGTGTGTGTGTGTGAAGGGGCTGGCGGGGCTGCAGGCACACAACACTGCGGTTAGATTAACTCCAACATCACCTTCTGATGCCTCACAAAATGCCTAACAAATGAAACAGATTGAACACGGTTGATATTCCACTCCCCTCTGCCTCGGAGACACAGGCTAAATGCTTCCTGTCCGTGTTCATTAGCCCCGCCTCCTGGAGTTAGCATAGAGGCTGGGGGGGGGGGGGGGGGGGTTGCTGTTAATCAGCTTGCTAATGGAGAGGCCTTAACCCCTCTCATGCTCCTATTGTTGTCACACCAGACGAGGACCTCAGCACGGTCCTATGCTGTGTAATTGAAACAGCTATCTCTCTCTCTCTCTCTCTCTCTCTCTCTCGCTCTCTCTCTCTCTCTCTCTCTCTCTCTCTCTCTCTCTCTCTCTCTCTCTCTCTCTCTCTCTCTCTCTCTCTCTCTCTCTCTCTCTCGCTCTGCAGCTATGCGGTTGGGGATGGAGCAGGATACGTGGGTGATGGTGTCGGAGAAAGGAGAAAAGCTTTACCACCTCATGACCAAGCAGGGACAACTCATCAAGGACAGGAAGCGCAAGCTCACCACCTTCCCCAAGTGCTTCCTGGGAAGGTAAACCTCCCTCCCTGAACCTTGACCCTTGACCCGCTCACCACGTCTCGTGACTCGGAGTGTTCAGGTTCACATTTCTTGTCTGTCAAAGCAGCATCCCCCAGTGAATGGCAGGACGCTGGTAGACTGAGCGACTGGAAGAAAAGCACTTTGCCTCACATCGCGTTGCTGAACAACAACATCCTTTTTGTACCGTGATTTATATTTATGTAGCTATGCATTAAGCCCCGGATAAGTGAATAGCTGTAGGAAAGCTACTGAATGCCTGATACCTTTAGAATACCCAGCACACAGGGGATCCAATATTAGGATCAGCCCTGTCATCAATCCTTTCATTCATAAATCACACCAAAACGTACAGTTCTAAAGAATAGAAGAAAAGAAAAGAAAAAACCAAGACTCAGCGTTTTTTTCTTTTTGATGTCAGCCCAGGAGAATCTATGTTATATGTAGCTGCCGCTCCAGTCACGGGTAAATCAAATCCAGCAGGGTTTGTCCATGAATCCTGTCGTGAGGATTATTGGTGGGGTGTCTGGGGATGGCTTCACCATTGAAGGCCGGTGATAAATCACAGGGAGATATCCCCCTCTGGCTGCCCTGACCGCTCTCCCTCTCTCTCTCCCTCATCATGCTGGCTTATAGGACAAGCCGTCCACAGAGGACGGTAGGCAGGAAGGTAGCTACATTTGTGAAGCCTTTACGTTGGAGGCTAACCTGAGTGTCTGCTGTAAGTGCATGCAGACGTGTGTGTATGTGTGCGTGTGCGTGTGCGTGTGTACGTGTGTGTCTGTGTCTGTGTCTGTGTGTGTGTGTGTGTGTGTGTGTGTGTGTGTGTGTGTGTGAGTGAGAGAGAGAGAGAGAGAGAGAGAGAGAGAGAGATTATGGGGGTGATACTGAAAAGGAAAGTTGTCCTCAGTCTAATAAGGCCTTCTAATTGTCATATTTCACTCTACCTGTTTTGAGCCAAAATATATATATATATATATGTGTGTGTATATACATGTGTAACAGACAGTGAAACTTATTGGGAGTCCTTATTGTAAGCTTCTGTGAACTTTTCCAACGAGTATTTTCGTACAGCACATTAACTTTTGGTTTGGATTCCAGACGATTTAGTGCAATCCTGTTTCCAACATAAAAACAATGCACTCTTATATCTTGTACTGCTAAAAGCATGTTCCATATTGTAGCAATATTAAAAGGATGCATCTCTTTTAAAAAAATCTCTTTTATTTCTATTACATAAACTATAACTATAACGGGCTACTAATAATCATCCATGGACATGTATTCTGTTTAATTCCCAATATTTCCAACTCCAGCCACCCTACTTCTGAACTCTTCGTACTGAAACACTTTACCACGTCTGAAACTACTTGAAATGTTAATAGGCTACCTCACCTCATTCACCACCTAGTCAGAAGTGAGTGGACTCCCGCAAAGCTTCCTTCCTTTTCAATCTGCTAAATCTATTTTTCACCTGCAACTTCGTCTAAAGGCTGGGTTTCAGTCCAGTATTTTCAGTCTGTTTTCTGCATCATGCACCTGTGCCTAGTCCCTGGCTTGTGGGCCTGACACCTTTTTACGAAGCGGGGCTGGATGAGGACATTGAAGCCTTCCCGATGATGTGAATGGCTGTGAAAGGGGCCGGCCTGTTTGAGAGCTGGAGTGTGTCTTGTGTTGCCAACTACCCTTTAGGCAGAGAAGGAAGCATGCACTGCAGATAGTGAAATTATAGTTTCTTTGGAAACCCTTGATAAGCTGTAGTTAATTAATGGGCTTTAAAAAAAACTTATTTTTGTGTGTATGGTCTTTTTAATTTCAGCTTTTACTTTTGGTTTTCATTTAGATGTGTATGTTTTGACTGGCAATACTAATTTAATTAAAATCACGGTAGCATGAATAGTCATGTCAACATAATGGTTATATTTCAAAGTTGGAAGAAGATGGTGACCAGGAATCCCCACTGTACATAGTTGTGTACGTGTTACATGGTATGATGGTTTGGAACGGGGAGGGACTTTCTCCTTTGGTCTGCTCAGACAATACCAAATCCCTTACGGTCTGGGAGGGAATGGATATGTCAGCTAAAGAGATTAGAGGGATCATAGATTGGTCATGAGTGGGTGCCTCTGACTTTGACAAGACCATATGGCAACAAAAAAAAAGTAGCAGCGACAGTCTAGTTGGAGCTCTATGGAAACGAATCTCTCAATTTAACTCTGCTCGTTTTTACTAGCTCTCTCCCCACAGAGGTACTTGAAAGGGATCCCTCACCGCCAAAAGCGTTTAAAAATGGTGCATTCAAATCCCCCTTCCCCACTACTAATCTCACTGGATGATGAAAATAATGCCCAAGCTTAATTCTTCATTAGTTGTACAATCCAATAGTCTTTTTGTTGTTTTTTAAACAAAGGTTACATTTCTGTTGGCTGCCTTTACCCTACCTCCTTTGTACTACATTTCCCTCTTTTTTATGCTCTCCCCTACTACAATGGCAGAGCTCTAGTTTTGGTGTGTGACATTTCCCTCTTTTTTATGCTCTCCCCTACTACAATGGCAGAGCTCTAGTTTTGGTGTGTGACATTTCCCTCTTTTTTATGCTCTCCCCTACTACAATGGCAGAGCTCTAGTTTTGGTGAGGTTTCCCTCTTATATGTGGCCTTTCATTTGTGGGGCCCTGGGACAGTTTAATGTGTCAGAGAAACCACTAAAGGCACTGTGGGCTCCAGTCACTTTGTCCCTTCACTGGCAATGTTTATTACAGATGGAGAGATGAAACGGGCAAGTCCCAGGGGACTCTGTTTGAACACATATGACGGTCAAAGCCAGTGAATTGTGACCGGTATGTTTTGAAAGAGGTTGTTTCTATAAGTCAGTCGAAAGGTCACGTTCCTCTTCAGACGCAATGCACTTTTTAAGACCATCCATCCATCCACCCATTAGCTATACCGCTTATCCTTTGCAGGGTCGCGGGCGGGCTGGAGCCTATCCCAGCCGACACAGGGCGAGAGGCGGGGTACTTTTTAAGACCATTCATGTAAATTTGATCAGCGTTTTATTCGTCATCGGTCATTTTTACACATTCATTGTGTTTTGGACATGAGAGCATCTTAACTTTCATAATCAAGTGCTTTGAATGCACACAATTTCTATAGTAGTTGCAAAAGCCCTGAAGTTGTTTTGTGCAAAAATGTGTAATCTCTGTACTTACGGGACAACCTGTATTGCAATTCCTGATAAAGGTTCGCCTGATTGGTTTGTGGCTTGGCGGGACAGCTTGCAACCGTTACACATGACTGTTCATTGCATGACCTGAATTTGTCAAAGACCATGAGAGCTTGGTAGTCCAGAACACTGTCTATGTTTCTCTCTCTGTGGGTGAGGTACGGAGGCTGACAAATGGCCGCTGTTCCAGGCTAGACTTCTCCCTGTGTCCTCTGTCCTTCTCCCTGTGTCCTGTGTCCTTCTCCTTGTGTTCTTCTCCCTGTGTCCTGTGTCCTTCTCCCTGTGTCCTGTGTCCTTCTCCATGTGTCCCGTGTTCTTCTCCATGTGTCCTGTGTCCTTCTCCATGTGTCCTGTGTCCTTCTCCCTGTGTCCTGTGTCCTTCTCCCTGTGTCCTGTGTCCTTCTCCTTGTGTTCTCTCTACTCCCGGAATGGAGAGCGAGGATGAAGAATGAGGAGGAAACGCAGTAAGACAGAAGCAGGGGAACGAGAGGAGAACGAGAGGAGAACAAGGATTTTGGATGATTGCCCCCCCCCACACACACACACACACCCCTCGGTGGCACCTTCCATCATGGCTTTGGAGGGAGACCACAGAATGGCGCTGGTTATTCTGGCCGTGTTAGTTTGGGTTTGGTGGGGAGCATCAAGGATGTAATCAGATGCTCTGCTGCTCTGTCGGTCTACATCTTCGTGATTGTGCTACTTCGGTCTTACTTGGAAAGACAGAATTGTTTGGGAATGACCACGTTGTGGATAGTTTGGGTCGGGAGCTGATTGAATCATGGTTGTTATGTTAGTGTGGTGTTTGTTCCTCTTTTCATACATAGTAAACATCAAAAAATACCCAGAGCAGGGAGTTTTTTCAACAACAGTAACATGGGGGCAAAGATGTCCCAAATGTAGGAAATGTATGTGTTCTATTTCTAAAACAAAAAACAGTTTTTTTTGGAAAATACTTTCATTAACTCGGTTGTTTAATAAATGATGGCTTTTAAATCTGACAGTGTTTGTATCATTGTCCTATTGGGGGTCGGTGATGTGTGTGTGTGTGTGTGTGTGTGTGTGTGGTGGGGGGGGCGGGGGGGCGGTACGTATTAGTCATGAAAAGGATTGAGATGTTGATCAAAGACTGTCTGGCAGGTCTTGTCTAGTAGCTTTTCTTTGCAGAGAAAAAGCATCCGTAGCAAAAGATAATCATTCTGTCTTGTTGCTTTCTCAGTCAATTCTGTCCCTCTGCATCAAACACGCCAAAAGCAACTCAAAGTTGATGTCTAGCTTCTGAGCCATATGGGGAAATCCATTTGGTTTAGATTACTTTTACAGACAGTGTTTTTGTTGTTTAAGATGACTTTGCTGACAGCGTTGTGTTGTTTAAGATGACTTTACGGACAGTGTTATGACTTTACAGACAGTGTTTTTGTTGTTTAAGATGACTTTGCTGACAGCGTTGTGTTGTTTAAGATGACTTTACTGACAGTGTTGTGTTGTTTAAGATGACTTTACTGGCAGTGTTGTGTTGTTTAAGATGACTTTACTGGCAGTGTTTTTGTTGTTTCATCTTTCCCCAATAAATATGTGTCCTTGCTTATGGGCGGTGTTTTGTTGCTCTGTGAGTTTAACCAGCGTGTTTATGTCCCTTGTCGTTAGCGTTGAGCTGTTTCATGTGTTCCCTACAAAGTTGATCTCCCTTTTGCAGAAATGTTATTACTACTTTTGATGAGTTTGTTCCTCAATATCTTTGATCTCTGACTGGCGTGTTGATCTCTGACTGGCGTGTTGGTCTCTGACTGGCGTGTTGGTCTCTGACTGGCGTGTTGGTCTCTGACTGGCGTGTTGGTCTCTGACTGGCGTGTTGGTCTCTGACTGGCGTGTTGGTCTCTGACTGGTGTGTTGGTCTTTTTGACGTTCTGACTGGTGTGTTGGTCTCTGACTGGCGTGTTGGTCTCTGACTGGTGTGTTGGTCTCTGACTGGTGTGTTGGTCTCTGACTGGCGTGTTGGTCTCTGACTGGCGTGTTGGTCTCTGACTGGCGTGTTGGTCTCTGACTGGCGTGTTGGTCTCTGACTGGTGTGTTGGTCTCTGACTGGTGTGTTGGTGTTGGTCTCTGACTGGCGTGTTGGTCTCTGACTGGCGTGTTGGTCTCTGACTGGCGTGTTGGTCTCTGACTGGCGTGTTGGTCTCTGACTGGCGTGTTGGTCTCTGACTGGCGTGTTGGTCTCTGACTGGTGTGTTGGTCTCTGACTGGCGTGTTGGTCTCTGACTGGCGTGTTGGTCTCTGACTGGCGTGTTGGTCTCTGACTGGCGTGTTGGTCTCTGACTGGCGTGTTGGTCTCTGACTGGCGTGTTGGTGTCTGACTGGTGTGTTGGTCTCTGACTGGCGTGTTGGTCTCTGACTGGCGTGTTGGTCTCTGACTGGTGTGTTGGTGTCTGACTGGTGTGTTGGTCTCTGACTGGTGTGTTGGTCTCTGACTGGCGTGTTGGTCTCTGACTGGCGTGTTGGTCTCTGACTGGTGTGTTGGTCTCTGACTGGTGTGTTGGTCTCTGACTGGTGTGTTGGTCTCTGACTGGTGTGTTGGTCTCTGTCTGACTGGTGTGTTGGTCTCTGACTGGTGTGTTGGTGTCTGACTGGTGTGTTGGTCTCTGACTGGCGTGTTGGTCTCTGACTGGCGTGTTGGTCTCTGACTGGTGTGTTGGTCTCTGACTGGTGTGTTGGTCTCTGACTGGTGTGTTGGTCTCTGACTGGCGTGTTGGTCTCTGACTGGCGTGTTGGTGTCTGACTGGTGTGTTGGTCTCTGACTGGTGTGTTGGTGTCTGACTGGTGTGTTGGTCTCTGACTGGCGTGTTGGTCTCTGACTGGCGTGTTGGTCTCTGACTGGCGTGTTGGTCTCTGACTGGCGTGTTGGTCTCTGACTGGCGTCAAAAAACTTTGACGTGTTGTTTTGTCCTCTCCTAGTGAGTTTGTTTCCTGGCTAATGGACATCAGGGAGACGGATAACCCCGAGGAGGGGGTCCACCTGGGACAGGCCCTGCTGGATAACGGGATCATCCACCACGGTCAGTATGTTCCTCATCTTTTCCCTCACCTAGACATCGAAGGTGGTCCTCCAGACTGCTCAGCTTACTGTGTGTACTGGCTGCTGTGGTATCACTCAGACTGAGTGTTGTGTTTGATAGCTGTCGGTCGTTCTGTGTTATTAATTGGTGACCAATTTGTGTAAAAAGTGCTAAAAACTAATTAAATTGAATTATTATTATTAACAAGTGAAGAGTTTAACAACAACAGTTTCACTCCAACTTACAATAGTGGAGAGCAGCTGTCTTGTTTTAAACAGTCCCCCTAACAGACTGTTTAGGTAAGGCATTATGAATATTCATCCTTTCTCACCACACTGTTTGTGTCATATTCTTTCAATGGCTGAGTCTGCAGCCTCAAATTTAAGGGTGCGTGATGCATTGAGTGCTAGTGGGTTGAAACGGCACCATCTGTAAGGTACCACTTTGTATTGCCTAACGTAATGTGCCACTCCGTATGGATTTGACCTCATAAGAATTAGGCTGGTGGCCAAGCAGAGCCTTAAATCAGACTGGGGGGCTTTTCGCTTCCTCACAGTGAGACATTAGACTGGGTTTTAGAGGCCTCCCTGATGTGGGGGCGGGGGATAGCTTCCAGCCCCCACAAGCTCTCACAGAGGAGGTGGAACTCCCTATGCGAATAACTACGGGATTATTTTTCCCAAAGAACTTTATAATAGAAGGTACAGTGCTACAGGCTGAGAGGCTGAGAGGCTGAGGCAGCTGTTTTCTATTAGAAGTCTTTCCAATAAGCTCCCTGAAGTACAGCATGAGTGAGAGGAGGGTTTTCGGCAGCTGTGTTATCTGTGACCGCTGCCTCCAGTTTGGATTCTTCACAACCTGCCAGCCCCTTCGGAGAAGTGCTATTAAACGCCTGCTCGATTTGAAACAGTTCCTAACCCTCTTACTCACACATCAGTACCCTGAATATCGCCTCATTGAAGTTTCAAACTTTTTTCATTTGTTTTGCTTCTGTTCTCCATATTGCGTCCACTGCAGTTTTGATGCCTTGCATTGTGTTTACATGTTACATGTTTATATCATGTTTACATGTTACATGTTTATATCATGTTTTCAGTCACAGACAAGCACCAGTTCAAGCCGGAGCCGGTGCTGTACCGATTTCGCTATGACGACGGCACATACCACCCCCGAAGTGACATGCACGATGTCATCTCCAAGGTAACCGAGCTGCGACTGTTGCCACCACTGCTGACAGGAAGTTAGATGGGAATGTATTTGTGTCAGATCTTAATGGTTTTTCTCTCTCTTTCCCAGGGAGTCAGGCTGTTCTGTCGGCTCCACAGCCTCTTCAGCCCCGTAATTAGGTAGGTGGCCATTTTGTTTTCCAGCCCATTTGATCCAGGTCCCTCCTCCACATGTTGTTGTCAGGATGGTTGTCTGTTAGCTTAGCGGACAGCCCTCAGTCCTAGAAATACTCCCTCCACCTCAAAACATGAGAAAGTCAGACGAGTAAAGCAACAATATGAGCTCACTTGTTTTTCAAATAGGAGTCGGAGTGCGGGGTCAGGGGTCGTGGCAGGATCCTGTCACACCCGGTCTTGAAGAGCGGACTTTAGGGGAAGACCTCGAGCCTCCAGCAGGCGTGCACACACACGCCGTCCCCCTGTGTGGTGTGTCGGCACTGACATGTTCTGGGTCACGCTTCCAAATCCATTGATCACAGCCACAAAGGCAAGCCGCTGTCTGTGTGCGGACCGGCGTGGATGCATTCACATGGAATGTTACGGTCCAGTGCATGACTGATCACACACGGCTGCCTGTATTGATCTGCTCCGCCGCGTGCCTAATGCAGAGAAATGCTTTAGTAAGCAAGCCTCGACCTGAAAACTTCAACATACAACAACAAACATATGGAACACGCGTGTGCTCTCCAGGTGATCAATATGGCTGCTTACAGGTACTTACAGTCAAATCTCTGGATGGAATGCTGCTACTGAACTGTTAACGCGTCAGGGGAAATGAACTCGCTTTGTTTTAGCTATGAGGGGTTTGCTGGTTTCCCGTCTCAGTCGTGTGTGTGTCCTGGTGTGTTTGCTTTTCAGTCCGAGTGTGGGGGGGGGGGGGGGGCTGAGAACCCATGCTCATTGAACTCCCAGTAGAGGGTATTCCAAGCAGAGGGCTTTATGGCAACGGCCTATGTATAGAAAGAACAATGTAACCGAATTCCCATCTGTCTAGTCCATTAATCACAGCACCATAAGGAAAAGGTGCTTTGAGACCCTGACAGGGTCAAAGCGCTGCTGGTTTAACATGTGTGTGTGTGTGTTTGTGTGTTTGTGTGTGTGTGTGTGTGTGTGTGTGTGTGTGTGTGTGTGTGTGTGTGTGCGTGTGTGTGTGTGTGTGTGTGCGTGTGTGTGTGCGTGTGTGTGTGCGCGCGTGTGTGTGTGTGTGTGTGTGTGTGTGTGTGTGTGTGTGTGTGTGTGTGTGTGTGTGTGTGTGCGCGCGCGTTTCCTCCTTAGAAAGTAATTGTTTTGTATGTGGTGCCAAACATTTGACGTCAAACAAATAGTGTACTTTGTAAGTGTCGTTTGTTATTGTGCCAGAATGGTGTGTGTGTGTGTATGTGTGTGTATGTGTGTGTGTGTGTGTGTGTTACTGGATCTGCATTGTGTTCTCACCGATGGTCCAGTACAATGCATCCCTATGCCTGGGAGCGCCAGCCTTTAATTAGAGCAGCCAGCCCCGGCTTAATTAGGGGGAATTTCCTGGCAGTATTAGAGAGGGTGGAGGCGGGGGTTGTTAGGCGGATTCTGTTGTGCGGGTAGTCACCCCCCCCCGACTCACACACACACACACACACACACACTCACACATACACATTCCCAATAAGAAAGCTGTCCACCCACCGTGGGGTATGACTGCCCAGTGCAGACTGTTATACTCCCTATTGGCATAACTGCTACCTTTTCTACTGTTGTGTATAAACCAGGCATTACATTAATGATCTACTATCAACCTGGCACTATGTTAATTATTTATTAACATTTTCCTAAATTGTTCGGTAGATCGGAAGTCTTTCAAGTTGTTTTCAACCAAGAAAATACCAAGTATCAATAGTCTGAGTTGAAGAAAGAGAGAGAGTTCACGGGTTATGCTCTCCAATGTAAAAGCCAGACCCTCCGAGAGATCAGCATTCAGTGTGGTGTTGGGATCCAGGAAACAGCAGGCGGGCTAAAGTTCCTTTCTGACCTTTTCCAATTACTTCCCAGACTTGGCGCTGCCCTTATGCCAGGCATATGGCTGCCCGCTTGACTGATGTTTACCCCTCATTTTTCACTCTGACAAGCTCTTCCCCACTTCCCCCTTTTTTACCCCCCTGGTTCTGGGCTGCCTCCTGCCCCCCCCCCCCCCCCTGGTTCCCGTGGTTTCGGGCATGGCACAGCAGAACAACGTGCCTAACTAGCCAACACCGACCCCCTCGTCAATGTCAAGGCCGGGCTGTCAAACACAGTTATGCAGTAGAGAGTTCCGTTCTGGGGGGAAGTGTGGGGAACGTTTGCCCGCTCACGCTCCACGCTCTGGGGAGCTGCACACAGCTGAGACGGACTTTTATTCAGACCACATGTCCTTATTTTTTTTAAATACTTTTTCTCCGCTGTGCGTACATGCGTGTCCTGTGCGGTTTGCCGAGTATACGGTGGTTGTTTGTGTAGGGTGTGTGTTTTCGGAACGAGTGTGTGCATGTGGGTGTGTGACTGTGTGTGTGCCCTCCCGGGCTTTCCAACCCTGCAGCGCGGCCCCCGTGTGTCCCAGGGGACAGCCTGGTGTTCATGGGAAAATCACAGCTCCGTCTTGGAGAGTGATCCAAGACACAGGCTCCGACACAGGCTCTCAGTCAGTCGTTTGATTGTGGAAAACCCTGCGGGAAACAGTGGCGCGTCTGTGACAAGGAACACCCGTGGCCAAACCCTCTCCCCGTCCTTTGGTCAATGTGTTGACTGTCAGAGGCTGAACGAAAAAGAAACTCGCTCTGATGACGTCAATGCTAGTTATGCTCCAAAAGGACGCTCAATGAAACTGCCTGAGGAAACTCTGTCTCGCGTCCCTGTTCCCATGTAGACGCTAATGTCCCATGTCCAGTCCTGTTCCGTTACGCCAGGACATTATCTAAGTACGGTGCGTGTTCAGGATTTCATCTGCTGTTTATTTACTTACCAAGTCTGTTGAGTTTTGTCTGTGAGTTTGTGAAGACGGCAACACGCTTGGCCAGCGCCTCAGCTGCAGGGTCAAAGGTCAAAGCCGAAGCAGAGCCATGATGATGCGAGCACTTGACTGGCACACACACACACCCACACACACCCACACACACACACACACACACACACACACACACACACACACACACACACACACACACAGTCTTACCACAGCCCTCTGTTGCTTCTCTGTCCGCCCAGGGATAAGGATTACCACCTGCGGACCTACAAGTCCGTGGTGATGGCCAACAAACTGATAGACTGGCTGATCGCTCAGGTAAGACACCCCTTCCTACAGCATGTCCTCCTGCCAGTGGCCTCTGTCCGTGTGTGTGTGTGTGTGTGTGTGTGTGTGTGTGTGTGTGTGTGTGTCCGCGTATATTAGATACACCATGTCCTCCTACAAGTGGCCTCCGTTAGTCTATTAGAAACACGTTCGCCTCTCCGGAACCGCCAAGGCAGTGAAAGAACCAGAGAAAGAGGCCAAAGAGGGGAGTGGCATAACAGGAGGGAGGGAGGGAGGGAGGGAGGGAGAGAGGGAGAGAGAGAGGAGAGAGAGAGAGAGAGACAGAGAGAGAGAGAGAGAGAGAGAGAGAGAGAGACAGAGAGAGAGAGAGACAGAGAGAGAGAGAGAGAGAGAGAGAGAGAGAGAGAGAGAGAGAGAGAGAGAGAGACAAAGAGAGAGAGAGAGAGAGTGAGAGAGACAGAGAGAGAGAGAGAGACAGAGAGAGAGAGAGAGAGACAGAGAGAGAGAGAGAGAGAGAGAGACAGAGAGAGAGAGAGAGAGAGAGAGAGAGAGAGAGAGAGAGAGAGACAGAGAGACAGAGAGAGAGAAAGAGAGAGAGAGAGAGAGAGCGCTCCACCGAGGACGGGAGAGGAATCTTCATTGGTTTTGAGGGGTCTACAGATTGGTAGTCATGTCCAGGAGAACGCAGGGGAAAAACGAGATGCGGCGTTGCACAGCTAAATCGACTCCAGACTGGTGTCCGTGTGTGTGTGTGTGCGTGTGTCCGTGCGTGCGTGTGTGTGTGTGTGTGTGTGTGTGTGTGCGTGCGTGAGAGAGAGAGAGAAAGGGTGACCTGGTTCAGAAGAAGGGCTCCCTCGGCCCCGCTTCATGAGTTGTGGTGCTGCGTTGTCTAGACGTCAGCGGGGCTGTGTTTGTGTTTGTGTTTGTGTTTGTGTTTGTGTTTGTGTTTGTGTTTGTGTTTGTTTGGGGGTTCAGCGGGGCGTGATGTGTGTCTGCGACCATTTTGGTCAGAACAAAGAGGCCTGTGTGAGCACGACTCATCTAACTGTATCTGTCCACCAAGGCCTTTGTTCCCTTTCTCTCTCTCTCTCTCTCTCTCTCTCTCTCTCTCTCTCTCTCTCTCTCTCTCTCTCTCTCTCTCTCTCTCTCTCTCTCTCTCTCTCTCTCTCTCTCTCTCTCTCTCTCTCTCTGTCTCTCTGTCTCTGTCTCTCTGTCTCTCTCTCTCTTCCTTTCTCTCTCTCTGTTTCTCCCTCTCCTTCTCTCTCCCTCTCTCTGTCTCTCTGTCTCTCTCTCTCTCTCTCTCTCTCTCTCTCTCTCTCTCTCTCTCTCTCTCTCTCTCTCTGTCTCTCTGTCTCTCTCTCTCTCTCTCTCTCTCTCTCTCTCTCTCTCTGTCTCTCTGTCTCTCTGTCTCTCTCTCTCTCTCTCTCTGTCTCTCTCTCTCTCTCTCTCTCTCTCTCTGTCTCTCTCTCTCTCTCTCTCTCTCTCTCTCTCTCTCTCTCTCTGTCTCTCTCTCTCTCTCTCTCTCTCTCTCTCTCTCTCTCTCTCTGTCTCTCTGTCTCTCTCTCTCTCTCTCTCTCTCTCTCTCTCTCTCTCTCTCTCTCTCTCTCTCTCTCTCTCTCTCTCTCTCTCTCTCTCTCTCTCTCTCTCTCTCTCTCTCTCTGTCTCTCTCTCTCTGCATGCTGGGAGTTTTTCGGTGTTTGGTGAGAGTGAGTGCAGGAGTTGGATGCGGGAATTTATGATTTTCTTTCTTTCTATGTCCCTTCCTATCATTCACCTTGGTTTGGGAAACCATAATTAGGTGTGCAGGCAAAGTTGATAAACGATAGAAAATAACAGAGAATAGGTGAAACAACAAACAACATCGTGTTGGTGGGTTGCTGAGGAATGGCTACGGGCCCCGGGCGAGGCAGGCCTTCCCTGTCCATTCGCCACGGATTTAGATGTGTACCGGAGGGTGGTACAACAATCGAAGAAATATTACTGGCAGTAGGGGAGCAGATAGGGCATGATCAGATAATTTCAGCATCACGTATGAATAAGGCAGTTGTGGTTTTCGTAAAGAGCGAACTACTCGTTAACCGGGTTGTGGAGAACGGGTTGGTAGTCAATGACATTTTCATGCCGGTGACTCCCCTGTTTTCACCTACAGACCGAATTACGATTTCGAATGTACCGCCATTCATTCCTAACGGGGATATCCAGCGCGAGCTTACGCGCTTCGGAAAAATGGCTAGTGGTATAAAGGAAGTAAATCTTGGGTGTAAAACTAATCTCTGAAACACGTGTTATCCTTCAGAAGACAGGTTTATATGTTTTTAGATTCGCCTTCTCACACACTAGACGTGTCCTTTCGTGTAAAGCATGAGGGGCTGTCATATATGATTTATGCGAGTACGGGGAGTTTGCGATGTTTTGAATGCGGTAGTTTCGGTCACAAAAGAGCGAACTGCCCCAGCATAAATACTGATCAGAATAAAGAAAAGGCCGGACCTAGTTACGAGGAAAACGGGAGTGAAACGGAAAAGGGGAAAGAGCCACAAACAACGGACGCTGCAACCACATCAAAGGGAGAGTCCAGCGGGATAAGTCACCCAAAGGTAAGGGCTTATAGCTGAAACTAGGGGTGTGGTCGAAGACGTTGTTAAAAGGAATAGATATGGTGGGCCAGAGGCTGCTAAAGAGGGGATCCAGGTTGATGGTGAACTTGAGGTAGAAGAGCTGAGGGGGCAGACAGGAGACCCAACTGGTGTAGCTCTACCTGCACCTGAGGAGGATAAAAGTGCCCATGGTGAGGTGGAAGGAGCTGAGGGGGAACCAGGGTGTAGTAAGGAGCATGGCCCAGTTGAGTGTGGGGAGGGAGATGAGTTAAGAGATGCAGGATCCAGATGAAGGTCTGTCTGATGAGTCAAGCATGTCAGATATAGGAACACAAAGTCAGGTTGGAGATGAGGTGGATTTATATACCCTTAAGGAAGTAGATACTTTCCTGGATACAACCTATAATAGGAGAATAACAGTGTCAGAGTTTTTCCCAGATGAGAATAAATTCATTGCTTCAGTAACAGCACTTCAGAAACAAGTTGGTTACGATGTGCTTCCTCAGCAGAAGCGATACAGACTGAATAAACTTGTTGCCAAAGTGCGTAAAGAGAGGAGAGGGAGAAAGGGGACTAAAAAGTAAAATGGATGTATTTTTCACAAATGGGTTCTGTTTTCTTTGCCTGTTCTGGGTCTTTCTTGTCGCTTTTGGTGATTCCTTTTGCATGGGGAGAATAAGAGTAGCTTCCTTTAATATAAATGGGGGAAGAGATAAAAACAAGAGGGCTGTAGTTTATGGGTTATGTAGACAAAAGAATCTTAATGTGAT
>JAPMUY010002740.1:0-22518 GCA_026901105.3 Galaxias olidus | reverse complement strand
GATAATAATTTAATATTGTTTTAAACAAAAAATAGTAAAGTAATTTGATTATACTTGTAGTGATTCTAAGTGTTAAATAATAATTAGGGTTTTTGATTATGTTTCTCCAGAGCTGAGGATTGAGATGCTGGGATTCAAAACAACTGGAAAGAGTTCATCAGGAAACACGATCCTGGACAGAGAGGAGTTTAAGTTAGGGAGAACTGCTCAGTGTGTGAAGAGACAGGGAGAAGTAGCAGGGAGGCAGATCACTGTGGTCGACACTCCAGGATGGTGGATGAATTGTACTGTAGAGAAGACAACTGAGCTGGTTAAACAGGAGATTGTCTGTAGTGTGTCTCTGTGTCCCCCAGGACCCCATGCTGTCCTCCTGGTCATACCAGTGGACACAGCATTTATAGATGCATTCAGGAAATCAGTGGAAGGTCACCTAGGTCTTCTCAGTGAGAGAGTCTGGGATCACACTATAGTGCTGTTCACCTATGGAGACTGTCTGGGAGACACAACCATTGAGCAGCACATTGAGAGTGAAGGGGAGGCCCTCCAGAGGCTTGTTGAGAAATGTGGGAACAGGTATCATGTCTTCAACAATAAGAACAGGGGTGATGTCACTCAGGTCACAGAGCTGCTGGAGAAGATAGAGGAGATGGTGGCAGGAAACAGAGGAGGACATTATGAGATAGACAGAGAGATGATAGACAAGATGGAGGAGAAGAGAAGGATAGAAAAAGAGAGAGGAGAGAAGAGACTGATGAAGGTGCAGAAGGAGAGAGAGAGGCTGAGGTCACTGAAAGGTATGTCATCAACTCTTCATGACTTTTCAATGAGTGGATACAAATCATGATTTTCACAAAAAAATTGTCTTAAATTGTACAAAACAAAAACTAAATTAATAATTCCACAAGGTTAACCGTTTATTTTCTCTTTTAGGTGTCTCCCTCCATCTCTCAGAGCTGAGGATTGTGATGCTGGGAATCAAATTAGTAGGAAAGAGTTCATCAGGAAACACCATCCTGGACAGAGAGGAGTTTAATTTAGGGATAACTGCTCAGTGTGTGAAGAGACAGGGAGGAGTCGCAGGGAGGCAGATCACTGTGGTCGACACTCCAGGATGGTATAATAATTTGTACTGTAGAGAAGACAACTGAGCTGGTTAAACAGGAGATTGTCTGTAGTGTGTCTCTGTGTCCCCCAGGACCCCATGCTGTCCTCCTAGTCATCAGACTGGATAAAGCATTTATAGATGAAAACAGGGGATCAATGGAAGGTCACCTAGGTCTTCTCAGTGAGAGAGTCTGGGGTCACACTATAGTGCTGTTCACCTATGGAGACTGTCTGGGAGACACAACCATTGAGCAGCACATTGAGAGTGAAGGGGAGGCCCTCCAGAGGCTTGTTGAGAAATGTGGGAACAGGTATCATGTCTTCAACAATGAGAACAGGGGTGATGTCACTCAGGTCACAGAGCTGCTGGAGAAGATAGAGGAGATGGTGGCAGGAAACAGAGGAGGACATTATGAGATAGACAGAGAGATGATAGACAAGATGGAGGAGAAGAGAAGGATGAAGGAGAGAGGAGAGGAGAGACTGATGAAGGTGAAGAAGGAGAGAGAGAGGCTGAGGTCACTGAAAGGTAAGCCATCAACTCTTCATCGTTCTTTCAGTGAGCGGATCAGAGTATTTGGTCTCACAAGGAAATTGTTTTAAATCATAAAACAAATAAAAAGTAAAATCACAAATGTAAGTCATTGCTGGGATCTCTCCTGGACAGAGAGGAGTCGTTCTTTCAGTGTGTGAAGAGACAGGGAGACGTAGATCAGGATAATACTGTAGAGCAGACAACTGAGCTGGTTAAACAGGAGATTGTCTGTAGTGTGTCAAGGACCCCATGCTGTCCTCCTGTCATTGAAATGTATTTAAAGATAAAAGAGAAATCACAAATAAGTGAGAGAGTCTGGGAACACTATAGTGCTGTTCACCTGTGGAGACTGTTTGGGAGACACAACCATTTTTCTTGTTGAGAAATGTGGGAACAGGTATCATGTCTTCAGAACAGTGATGTCACTCAGGTCCATCTGGTCAGGAAACAGAGGAGGACATTATGAGATAGACAGAGATTGTGGAGGAGAAGAGAAGGATGGAGAAGGAGAGAGGAGAGGAGAGACTGATGAAGGTGAAGAAGCAGAGAGAGAGGCTGAGGTCACTGAAAGGTATGTCATCAACTCTTCATCTTTTTTTCTTTGAGTGGATCAGAGTAGCTGATCTCACAAGGAAATTGTTTTTAATCATAAAACAAATAAAAAATAAAATCATCCTTGGACAGAGCTGAGGATTGTGATGCTGGGATTCAAAACAACTGGAAAGAGTTCATCAGGAAACACAATCCTGGACAGAGAGGAGTTTAAATTAGGGAGAACTACTCAGTGTGTGAAGAGACAGGGAGAAGTAGCAGGGAGGCAGATCACTGTGGTCGACACTCCAGGATGGTGGAGTTTTGATACTGTAGAGAAGACACCTGAGCTGCTTAAAGAGGAGATTGTCTGTAGTGTGTCTCTGTGTCCCCCAGGACCTCATGCTGTCCTCCTGGTCATAGATGGAGAGGATGTATTTAAAGATGAAGACAAGAAATCAGTGGAAGGTCACCTAGGTCTTCTCAGTGAGAGAGTCTGGGGTCACACTATAGTGCTGTTCACCAGTGGAGATTGTCTGGGAGACACAACCATTGAGCAGCACATTGAGAGTGAAGGGGAGGCCCTCCAGAGGCTTGTTGAGAAATGTGGGAATAGGTATCATGTCTTCAACAATAAGAACAGGGGTGATGTCACTCAGGTCACAGAGCTGCTGGAGAAGATAGAGGAGATGGTGGCAGGAAACAGAGGAGGACATTATGAGATAGACAGAGAGATGATAGACAAGATGGAGGAGAAGAGAAGGATGAAGGAGAGAGGAGAGGAGAGACTGATGAAGGTGAAGAAGGAGAGAGAGAGGCTGAAGGTAAGCCATCAACTCTTCATCAGTGAGTATTTGAAGGAAATTGGTAAAATCACAAATGTAGCCATTGTTTTTTCTCTTTTAGATGTCTCCCTCCATCTCTCAGAGTTGAAGATTGTGATGCTGGGATGCAAAACAACTGGAAAGAGTTCATCAGGAAACACGATCCTGGACAGAGAGGAGTTTAAGTTAGCGAGAACTGCTCAGTGTGTGAAGAGACAGGGAGACGTAGCAGGGAGGCAGATCACTGTGGTCGACACTCCAGGATGGTGGAGTTTTTATACTGTAGAGCAGACAACTGAGCTGGTTAAACAGGAGATTGTCTGTAGTGTGTCTCTGTGTCCCCCAGGACCCCATGCTGTCCTCCTGGTCATAGATGAAGAGGATGTATTTAAAGATGAAGAAGAGAAATCAGTGGAAGGTCACCTAGGTCTTCTCAGTGAGAGAGTCTGGGATCACACTATAGTGCTGTTCACCTGTGGAGACTGTTTGGGAGACACAACCATTGAGCAGCACATTGAGAGTGAAGGGAAGGCCCTCCAGAGGCTTGTTGAGAAATGTGGGAACAGGTATCATGTCTTCAACAATAAGAACAGGGGTGATGTCACTCAGGTCACAGAGCTGCTGGAGAAGATAGAGGAGATGGTGGCAGGAAACAGAGGAGGACATTATGAGATAGAGAGAGAGATGATAGACAAGATGGAGGAGAAGAGAAGGATGGAGAAGGAGAGAGGGGAGGAGAGACTGATAAAGATGATGAAACAGAGAGAGATGCTGAGGTCACTGAAAGGTATGTCATCAACTCTTCATCGTTCTCTCAATAAGTGGATACAAATCATGGTTTTCACAAAAAATTGGTTTTAAATCATAAAAAATAAAATAATAATTTCACGAGGTTTACCGTTATGTTTCTCTTTTAGGTGTCTCCCTCCATCTCTCAGAGCTCAGGATTGTGATGCTGGGATTCAAAACAACTGGAAAGAGTTCATCCGGAAACACCATCCTGGACAGAGAGGAGTTTAAGTTAGGGAGAACTGCTCAGTGTGTGAAGAGACAGGGAGAAGTAGCAGGGAGGCAGATCACTGTGGTCGACACTCCAGGATGGTGGAGGACTTATACTGTAGAGGAGACAACTGAGCTGGTTAAACAGGAGATTGTCTGTAGTGTGTCTCTGTGTCCCCCAGGACCCCATGCTGTCCTCCTGGTCATAAGAGTGGACACAGCATTTAGAGAAAAAAACAGAAAATCATTGAAAGGTCATGTAGTTCTTCTGTGTCAAAGAGTTTGGGATCACACTATAGTGCTGTTCACCAATGGAGATTGTCTGGGAGATACAACCATTGAGCAGCACATTGAGAGTGAAGGGGAGGCCCTCCAGAGGCTTGTTGAGAAATGTGGGAACAGGTATCATGTCTTCAACAATGAGAACAGGGGTGATGTCACTCAGGTCACAGAGCTGCTGGAGAAGATAGAGGAGATGGTGGCAGGAAACAGAGGAGGACATTATGAGATAGGAGCTCCATTAACACCTTCACTGCCTCTCAGGAAAGCAATGAGCAAAGAATTTCCACCAGACAGTGAGTATTCCCTCTTAATAAACAATCAGTATCTAAACATGAAGGTGCAAAAGTTGTTTAATAAACACACTCACAGCCGACCATCTTACAATTTACAATCAACAATAAACACACACACACATAATGATTGTTATTCTTATGAGATGTTGTTTCTTGCATTGTGATGCTCAAAAGTGCATCTTCAATGTGACCGTTCAATAAAAAGGTTAGCATAAGAGATTACAACAAGATGCTTGTTCTGTCAGTCATATCTAACTTTGATTCACAGTGAGTGAAGATGACCTCTCAGAAAGATGGTCCATGAGATCTTCAGCGTATGGATCCCAGTCCGCTCTGTCCAGCACTGAAGCCTCTTCTATGTTTGGATCATCAGGATCTCTTACCTCCTCAGTGAGTTCTGGTGTTGGCTCTCTAGCATCCATCCCAGAGTCTGTAACAAGTTCAGGATCAGGAAGAAGATTCAAGCTACCAACATTCCTCAGACCCAGAGCAGAGCTGGAAGAGATGACAGAGTCTGACGTTCACCTGGACAGAGACACATAGAGAGACAGGCATGCTGTTAAAGTAAAACAATGTTCTCCTCTCCACTCCACACTTTATGGACCTACTGACAGATGTAGTTGGACCACAAAATAGTGTTTAGAATTTAATATTTTCTTTATTTATTTTTTTTCTTTTTGTATTGAATAGATTTTTGCATGTTTCACAACAGATGTTCCAACAGGAACAAACTATTAAACAAAGTTTAAAACACATTTACCTGCAGTGTGACACACCTGTCCTGACATGTCTGTCCCAGGTAGCAGTCAGCATGTAATAGTGAACCTCCTGCTTTCCAGACAACTGTGAGGAGATTATCACTCTGTTGAATAAGTAACATGTTGTCCATTGTTATAACCAGGTATTTTCATTCAGGGAATTCTGTTCTAGTGAATATCTTGTACTTACTCTGCTGTAATAAATAATTGTTTGGGTTTGTTTGTCATGTTTTATGATTGACACAAATGTAATTGTAAATATATGTGAAAGAGTAAATATATTTTATTGTAAATAAATAGTTTATTAAATTGAAAAAGATTGTGTCCTCGTTGAATGTTGACATATTATCCAGATGAGCCTCCAAGTGGTGAAAAAGAAAACATGCACTCTACCTACTTACCAGCATTTCAACACTTAGGTTATCACATTAACCAGGAAGCCTGCCAGTATTTGCCCCACCCCCCTTTATCTATGTGTAGGAAATGTGCTCTACAAATAAATGTGCCTTTGCATGTTTAATGTCCCTGATATGTCCCAGGGAGCTTCAAAATAATTTACAAACCCACCCATGCCAGCATGACTTGTATATATACATTCAATGGAATGTATTTAATTTATTTCAATATTTAATGTTTAAGACGGATTAGTTTGTCCGACTAAACTATCTCTCTAGGAACTAGTAATACAATAAAATGTTCCATGTTTTGAGTTAGTGGCTGCCAAGCAAGTTTGTCACACACAGCCTGTGGGCTCCATGGGTGCAAAGACTGTAATATCATCTATAATACACTCCTTACATTGGGGGTAAGATAGATGAAGATATGCATCCTGTTTATAGTTATATAATCTATAATACACTCCTTGCATATGGGCTAAGGTAGATAAAGTGATGCACCCTGTTTATAGTTATATCATATATAACACAATACACTTCTTACATTGGGGGTCAAGTAGATAAAGTTATGCACCCTGTTTATGTTTATATCATATATAATATAATACACTTCTTACATTGGGGGTCAGGTAGATAAAGTGATGCACCCTGTTTATAGTTCTGGAGCATCACTGTAGTTACATAGTCACATGGCTGCAGCTTCCATTCTGAGGAGGAATCTCATGTGGTCTCTTTTTCTCCAGCTGTTTCATAGTTTAGTTTAGTTAACACTGCACAGAATGTTGAATGGAGGACAATAGACACATAGACTACTAATGCACAAACTCATTAAATAGTGGATGCAGAAAAAAGCATCAACACTGTAGCCTTCAGCATGTAGAATAAATATGTGTTAACATGTAGACCACTGAACCTGCAGAATAAACTACAGTGTGTTAACATGTTGTATAGACTGCCACTAAACCTGCACAATACATTATGTTGACATGTTTTAAGGACTAGTACTGTACCATATAACATACAAAACATTATGCTGACATGTTGTGTAGACTAATACTGTATCTATAATACACTGCATTATGCTGACATGTTGTATAGACTAATACTGTATCTATAATACACTGCATTATGCTGACATGTTGTATAGACTAATACTGTATCTATAATACACTGCATTATGCTGGCATGTTGTATAGACTAATACTGTACCCATAACATGTAGTATGTTGACACTAATTAACCTATAAAACACATTACAGTATATTGATGATCTCCTTTCTCTGTGTTTTGATTCAGTTTTAGATTGGCAAACACACTGATGGCTGGAATGTTCCCGACAGTAACGTAACAGGTATGTAGGAGGGGGCAGTTACACACTGGTATCCATTTTCACTATAGTTCTCTTGAGGTGAAGAGAGCTAAGTCCGATCCTCATACAGAATTGGTTCATAAATCTAAAGAAGTTAGTTCAGCAAACTCTGGACAAATATAGCATTAAGTTATGATTACAAAGATAAATCAATCGTTTTATGCATTTACATGAAGGGAAAATGTTACAAAAAAGCAAAAGCAAACAGTTATGAAGCAAATTGATGGGAAACATAATCAAGCTCTAAAAAATCATAATCATGCTTTTGTAAGTCAATAATTGTAAGAAAACTTGGATAATATTTTGAAGTAGTTATACTAAAAGAAATTGCTTTCCAAATCTGTCTGATTACATTAAGTCACAATGTCTATTTCTGTCCTGGAAGGAATTCTATCTTAAATATTTCCTCAATTCAAAACAAAGGAGCAGACTGAATCAGAATCAACAGATGTGAGGAAGGCGTCTCATTCAGGTGTGTTCAATTAACAAGCTACAAAAACAATTATTGAGTTTTTATCATTAAAGTTTTTTTACATCGAAAGCAGCATAGTAACATTACAAAATAGGGTGTAGAGTAAGAAACCACAATGGAACATTAGTGAAAACACTGGTGAACAAATTAGTTTTTAGTAGTGACTTGAAAGATGATAAAGTGTCAGACTGTTAAATCAGTGGGGGGAGGGAGTTGCAGAGCAGCTGAAAGCCTTAGCAACCATGGAGCTGAGGAGTGAGGGAGGGATGGTCAGAAGGTCAGACAATGAGGAGCGCAGAGAGCGAGAAGGGGGTATTGTCCTGAAGGAGGTCAGATATACGTGTTTGTGGAGGCCACATTATGGAGGGCGTTGAAGGTGAGCAGGAGGGTTTTGAAGTGAATGTGGTATTGAACAGAGAGGCAGTGTAATTGGATGAGAGTCGGGGTGATGTGGTCAGACTTGGTGGATGAGGATACGAAGTGTGTGGATTATGTAGTGTGTGTGTGTGTGTGTGTGTGTGTGTGTGATGAGTCGTGTGGAGAGAGGTGTGTGTGTAGGAAGTGGACTGTGTGTGAAGAGCTCAGAGATAAAGATCACAGATGCTGGGGTGAAGTCAGAAAGGGAGCTGGTGAATGACAGAGCTGGTGGGACCATCCAGGATAGGTCCTCTGATGGAGGGGCAGATGAGATCACCTGTAAGTGGATGGTGTTGATTTGGGGTTAAAGTTCAGGAAGGCAGTGCAGTTTTCAGTGGAGATGTTAGAAGGGAGGGTGCTAGGTGGCTGTAATAGGGAGCTGACTGTAGAGAAGAGGGCTCTGGTGTTACTAGATCGACAGATAAATGATCAACAAGATCAGATATATGATGGACAAGATGGAGGAGAAGAGAAGGAGAGAGGGAAAGAGAGAGTGATGAAACAGAGAGGGACGCTAAGATCACTAGTAGATTGGTAAATAATATAATGTTATTTTCAAAGATTAAAAGTAAATTCATTATTCTGACAGTGATTATATTTACTTATACACACTAATACAAACTAAATCTTATTTTATCTCGTTTAGGTGTCTCCCTTCATCTTTCAAAGTTGAGGATTGTGATGCTGGGGTACAAAACAGCAGGAAAGACTTCATCAGGAAACCCCATCCTGGAAAAAGAGGAGTTTACGTTAGGGAGAACTGCTCAGTGTGTGAAGAGACAGGGAGAAGTAGCAGGGAGGCAGATCACTGTGGTCGACACTCCAGGATGGTGGAGGACCTATACTGTAGAGGAGACAACTGAGCTGGTTAAACAGGAGATTGTCTGTAGTGTGTCTCTGTGTCCCCCAGGACCCCATGCTGTCCCCCTGGTCAAACGAGTGGATGCAGCATTTATAAATGAATACAGGAAATCAGTGGAAGGTCACCTAGGTCTTCTCATTCAGAGAGTCTGGGTTGACATCCATGTAGGAACAGACTATACAACATATTATTATATATTAAACACTGCCCCATCTAGTTTTTATTATTATTGTTCAATTTTAGGGTTTCCCTTCAAAATTGTTTCTGCTATTGTATCAGATTGAAAATGGCCAACACAAATCATTTATATTTTAGACTTGTTTACATAATACGTTTGATGGTATTTTAATCTAAATGTTATTGTCTCACTTTACAACAGTGAGTGAAGAGGAGCTGTCAGAAAGGTGGTCTCTGGGGTCCTCAGGGTATGGATCCATGTCCAGCTCTGGAGGTAGTTCTGTTTATGGATCAGGGAGGTCCAGTATCTCCACTCAGAGTTCTGGTGTTGACTCACTGAGGTCCTTCCAGTCTGGAGGAAGTTCAGGATCTGGAAAAAGAAGACTGAATATTCCCAGTTTGTTCATGAAAGAACAAACCCTAAATGAGGTGGTGGAGTCAGACATCCATTTAGAAAAAGACTAATAAAATGGATATGATCATATTCCTGTAACGTTACTGTCTTAATTCCAACCCCCTTTACCCAGAACAGTCTGTTCCTACCTGGATATCTTTGTCTGGGCTGCTGACTTTGAGCCACTCCCTCACTTTCAATAGTAAGGTCATTTCAAACAGTGCTCTTTTGTCCAATTATTTTACCTAATCGTCTGACATGCCTAAGAAAACAAAGACATTAAACAAATTCATAATATGACTTTAAAGACAGATTTGCCTTCTGAGAGACACGTCTGTTTAGATGAGCACATCTTTTTAGTAAGCAAAGAAGTCCTTAGATTCAGCACCTTGTACAGAGACAGCAGAATGTTCAAGTGTGATGCATTCAAGTTTACCCTTTAAATATTCAGTTCACAGGTAAATATTGCCTGAAACATATTTTAGCTTTAACAGGTCTGTGTTATGTTAGGTTAGACGATTCCTGTGAGCTACTCCACACATGGGAACATTTGCAAACATCCAATATATCACACGAAATGCATACGTTTTAAGATCCTCATAAGGTCAATTATTTTAACAATGTGTTTCTGGAAACTCAATTTTGCATAAATGTTTAAGATAGAAATAATTCTACATTTTACTGTCAAATCTATATTTTTATTTTGCAGTATCTAGATTGGACCAAATGTCTAATGATATTGTAATTTTACTCTATCGTAATTTTACTCTTTTAGTTTATATTAGTTTAAATTATAACCCAGTGTCCATAACCCAGTGTAAGGCATAAAATGTCAAACCATTGGACAATCCATTCATAAAGCAAACATTCATAGTCAGAACTCAAACTCATAAGACTTTGTCAATTACAATAAGAATAATATGCATGTGTTTACAATACATGTACCTTAATATATTTGTGCATTATTATGTTCATCAGAATCGTCAGTTTTAGTCTAGGACTGGCAGTCACATGATACTGATCCACAGCAATAACAGTGCGAATCCTCATAGACAGCACTGCCCCCTGTGGTGAAGTGGAGGAATGTCTTCTCTCTGACACCTTTCCTCTGCTTGTACCATTTACATGACCTCCATATAAAGTATGTTGGTGGAAAACCCAGGACAGATTGCAAGCAAATGAAAAAGGTTTTTGACCAAACAATTTAATTAAAGCATACCTCCCTTTACTTTGATTCTTCTTGAAGTTGTGCCTTGACTAACTTCCTGTAGTTCTACACCAGTCTTGACTGATTTCCTGTAGTTCTGCACCGGTATTGACTGACTTCCTGTAGTTCTGCACTAGTCTTGACTGACTTCCTGTAGTTCTGCACTAGTCTTGACTGACTTCCTGTAGTTCTACACCAGTCTCGTCTGACTTCCTGTTAATACACCTGAACTTCCTGTCTCTGCACTCCTGTACAAGTGGGACTAAAATCATGTGAGTAAGGATCAAAAGAATGGGAGGGGATTCCCTGAACAGGAAAATTAAAAGAACAGGGGAGGAGAAAGGAGGAGAGAAGGGAACACACACGGAGGTGGAAACAGGTGGAAGAGAAATATGGACGGATGATAAAAGAAGAAGGGGAATGAAGAAAAGAGGAGGTTTATTCTTTCCAGCCCTTTTCTCTGTGACCAGGAGAGGATCAAGGGAAGGTAAGGGAGGGAGAGAGAGGAAGAGAGAAGGGTTGCAAAGGGGGGAAAGAAGGGATGGGCAATGCTTCTCCTTTCCCCCAAAACTAAGCTCCGCTCAACGGGCAAACATGGGCTCAGAGCTGTAGCCCCTCGTCTGTGGAATGCCCTTCCAGACCATCAGAGGCTGCCATATACTACCATCCTCTATTAAAACAGACCTCAAACTATTTACAGTCTATGACAGACACTCTGTAGATTAACTGCACTGTGTCACATCTGCATCTCCACTGTTTTTAGCTTGTTACAGTTATCTTGCAGCTGATTTAGTGACTGGTGGTTTTTTCTTTGCGCAGTCTCTCTGATTGTATTCTGGCAGTTTGAATAAAACGGCAAGCTGCACAAGCATGAAACAAAGCTGTTCAACTCCATGTAGATACATGTACAGCATTAATAATAAATCTCATTGCTTCTACTAACTGACAGTTCAATCTAAAGTAATATAATACGTGTGCTGATGCAGTTTAGACATTAACCTTCATCACTATATCATATTGTCATCTCCTGGTTGATCCCATGGTTTACAGGAACACTAGAGTGATCGAACTAAGGTTCCTTTATAGTGATGGCTGTAGTGAAAATCTAAATGTATGTTCATATGTCATATCTCAACATTTATTTAATATCCCACAGCCCAGGTAACTAAGATATTGTAAAGTTGTCTGTAATCAAATACGCTTCCTGAAGAGGGATTGTTCAAATGGGTGTGCTGGAATCTCTCCTTTCCATATAATCTGAAGTCCAATCCTGGGTTAATGATTAACATAATAAAACCCTAATCAGAATCCTTAGTCTAAGACAGTGACAATCATAACTGAATTATACTTTACCCTTGGGCTATGATCTTTCTGTTGTTGGTTATTACTTTCAATAAGTTTTATTTTGTCGTCTGCTTGTAAGGATATTTCTCAAAGTCAGTAGCGTACACAGTCAATGTTAAAGTAACGTTGGGATGTAAACATACTGAAAAACAAACAAACATCCCAGAATATCTGGATTCAGGGACGACCTCAAACCCTGGTAAGGTTATAAAATTAATTTAAACATTTGACAGATATTATTAGCTTTGATGGATTTGAATGTGGACATTTTCCACACTGGAAACTTGGTGTGATTTGTTGTATTTTTACATAAGAAAGTATGACACCTTTTTGTATGAAGTAATCTACCGTCTATTAGGCTTCAAAAAACTGTCATTACACTGTGGAGCAAGAAATGTGTTATGTTACACAACTTACTACCAATCCCCCTCTCTAAAATGTAACTGGTATTACTTTTAAAGCTTTAACTCTATTTCCTTGCTGCCATAGAGACGATAGGTGAGCAGAGAGAGCAAAGTCATTTTCTGTTTCTGTATCAGTAACTGTTGAAACAACAAAATGATCTGTCCCTGTATGTCTGTTCAGATAGAAGACAACAGTAATTATGTCAGAGTAATACATTAACTGTTCTATGTCTTTTTTTAGTGCCTGAGTTTCCATATGGAAAGTGAAGGCCAGAATGTCTCCATCCTAAACACACACACACACACACACACACACACACACACACACACACACACACACACACACACACACACACACACACACACACACACACACACACATACACACAGTAGAATATTAATGCAAACAATTTGAGTTTAAAAAATACTCACTACTTTTCACCACTATTAATCCTATTGAAATAAAGGAAATTAACAGACAAAAACCAAACATTCTAAGATTAATTTAAAAGTAGAAAGGTTGCAGTAGTAATCTAATTGTCACACTACACTTGTCATCCTGTACAAGAAATGTTTCCATCACAATATCTGTGCTTTCCCAAATTCAAATAATCTTTTGGGATTCGGGCGGATTGGGGTGCATCCCTAATATAGACTAAATTGAACCATTGAACCAAAGCATCACCAAATGTGACAAAAAACTCTTGCCGTCTCATACTTTGTATGCGCAATTGTGAGACAATGTATTTTCTAAAGTTGTCCATCTGATAAAAAGTTTCTTGCCAATCATGCCTGGTGACCTTCCATGTTTCATCATAGTGCTCTAAATCCACCCCTGAGCTGAATGAAATGTGATTGGATGTTTTCCTCAATCAAGTGAATGAGAGACGAGAGGAATAAACTCAATAACAGATGTGATGATGGCCTCATATTCAGGTGTATATTAATACATACTATGTTATTTAACAAGTTTAAACATTATTATATTATTCATTATTGTATGACTGCCATGGTTGAATTTCTATCAACAGAAACACCTGACAGCTACCTAGATCTGAAGATTGTGATTCTGGGGAGCAAATATGTAGGAAAAAGTTCATCAGGAAACACCATCCTGGAAAGAGAGGAGTTTAAGTTAGAGAGAACTGATCAGTGTGTGAAGAGACAGGGAGAAGTAGCAGGGAGGCAGATCACTGTGGTCGACACTCCAGGATGGTGGAGGACTTATACTGTAGAGGAGACAACTGAGCTGGTTAAACAGGAGATTGTCTGTAGTGTGTCTCTGTGTCCCCCAGGACCCCATGCTGTCCTCCTGGTCATAAGAGTGGACACAGCATTTGTAGATGCACACAGGAAATCAGTGGAAGGTCACCTAGGTCTTCTCAGTGAGAGAGTTTGGGATCACACTATAGTGCTGTTCACCTGTGGAGACTGTCTGGGAGACACAACCATTGAGCAGCACATTGAGAGTGAAGGGGAGGCCCTCCAGAGGCTTGTTGAGAAATGTGGGAACAGGTATCATGTCTTCAACAATAAGAACAGGGGTGATGTCACTCAGGTCACAGAGCTGCTGGAGAAGATAGAGGAGATGGTGGCAGGAAATAGAGGAGCACATTATGAGATAGACAGAGAGATGATAGACAAGATGGAGGAGAAGAGAAGGATGGAGAAGAAGAGAGGGAAGAAGAGATTGATGAAGGTGAAGAAACAGAAAGAAAAACGGAAATATTTGGCACGTAGGTTGATATTCTCTTTTCTATACTTTTTTATGTGATTAAAAATATTACAACTATTCACTTAGAGACTGTGCTTAAAGTGTGTAAACAGATTTAAAACCAAACTTAAATTTGTACTTTGTCTCCAAGATGCCGCTCTCCATCAGTCAGAGTTGAAGATTGTGATGCTGGGATACAATACAACTGGAAAGAGTTCATCAGGAAACACGATCCTGGAAAGAGAGGAGTTTAAGTTAGGGAGAACTGCTCAGTGTGTGAAGAGACAGGGAGAAGTAGCAGGGAGGCAGATCACTGTGGTCGACACTCCAGGATGGTGGAGGACTTATACTGTAGAGGAGACAGCTGAGCTGGTTAAACAGGAGATTGTCTGTAGTGTGTCTCTGTGTCCCCCAGGACCCCATGCTGTCCTCCTGGTCATAAGAGTGGACACAGCATTTATAGACAAACACAGGAAATCAGTGGAAGGTCACCAAGGTCTTCTCAGTGAGAGAGTCTGGAATCACACTATAGTGCTGTTCACCTATGGAGACTGTCTGGGAGACACAACCATTGAGCAGCACATTGAGAGTGAAGGGGAGGCCCTCCAGAAGCTTGTTGAGAAATGTGGGAACAGGTATCATGTCTTCAACAATGAGAACAGGGGTGATGTCACTCAGGTCACAGAGCTGCTGGAGAAGATAGAGGAGATGGTGGCAGGAAACAGAGGAGGACATTATGAGATAGACAGAGAGATGATAGACAAGATCAAGGAGGAGAGACGGATAGAGAAAGAGAGAGGGGAGAAGAGACTGATGAAGGTGATGAAACAGAGCGAGAGTCTGAAGTCACAAAAAGGTAAGTCATCAACTCTTCATCGTTCTTTCAGTAAGTGGATGAGAATAATCGTTTCCACACATTTTGTTTCCTATATCGTAAATTAAATTAAAAAAAAATCACTAGGGTAACCATTGTTTTTTATCTTATAGGTGTCTCCCTACATCTCTCAGAGCTGAGGATTGTGATGCTGGGTTCCCAAACAGAAGGAAAGAGTTCTTCAGGAAACACCATCCTGGACAGAAAGGAGTTTAGGTTAGAGAGAAATGCTCAGTGTGTTAAGAGACAGGGAGAAGTAGCAGGGAGGCAGATCACTGTGGTCGACACTCCAGGATGGTGGAGTTTTTATACTGTAGAGGAGACACCTGAGCTGGTTAAACAGGAGATTTTCTGTAGTGTGTCTCTGTGTCCCCCAGGACCCCATGTTGTCCTCCTGGTCATAAGAGTGGACACAGCATTTATGGATGAATACAGAGAATCAGTGGAAGATCACCTAGGTCTTCTTAGTGAGAGAGTCTGGGATCACACTATAGTGCTGTTCACCTGTGGAGACTGTCTGGGAGACACAACCATTGAGCAGCACATTGAGAGTGAAGGGGAGGCCCTCCAGAGGCTTGTTGAGAAATGTGGGAACAGGTATCATGTCTTCAACAATGAGAACAGGGGTGATGTCACTCAGGTCACAGAGCTGCTGGAGAAGATAGAGGAGATGGTGGCAGGAAACAGAGGAGGACATTATGAGATAGCAGCTCCATCAACACCTTCACTGCCTCTCAGGAAAGCAAGGAGCAGAGAAATTTCTCCCTTTAGTAAGCATCACTGTGATTTTACATGCAGTTGAATAACTTGGGGAATACTGAACTCTCATATTCCCTTTTTTGTTGACATTTTCACACTAAGTTTAGGGTTTTTGTTTTTGCTTAGTATTTCATTCAAAATGCATTGTAAAGAAAGGACAACGGCCTATTTCTGCAAACTTTTCCTGTTTTATATGGTATGTTTAGATTGATTAGATTTGTTCATTTCATCAGGTTAAATGAGACAGAGGAACACAGAAAAACACACACAATCTCTGAACAGTAGAATCTGATGATTCTACCCTTTTTGTCGTCAATGAGAAGCATTTTTATTTATTTTTAGGGCTTACCATCAAAATGTTTCCTGCACTCATGTCACATTGAAAATGGCCCTTTTTCTGAATATCATTCGTATTTTAGACTTGTTTACTTTTTATTTTAAATGTATTTTGACTTGAATGATATGGTTTGATTTTACAGTGAGTGAAGAGGAGCTGTCAGAAAGGTGGTCTCTGGGGTCCTCAGCGTATGGATCCATGTCCAGCTCTGGAGGTAGTTCTGTTTATGGATCAGGGAGGTCCAGTATCTCCACTCAGAGTTCTGGTGTTGACTCACTGAGGTCCTTCCAGTCTGGGGGAAGTTCAGGATCTGGAAAAAGAAGATGGAAGATTCCCAGTTTATTCAAGACAGAACCAAAACTAGATGAGGTGGTGGAGTCAGACTCCCATTTTAAGTTGGACAATTAAACAGGATATGATCATATTTCACCAGATCTTTTTAGTGTCAACATTACAACACACTACAGTCAGAGTTGCATGTTGCCTTTTGGTTCAGCCTGGACCACATTCTTCCTAGAATGGGGATGAGCAAAGCTAATATAAAGATAGTCTGATAAGGAATGTTAAATCTCTCTTAAAGCGATACTTCACCCATTTTCAATCGTTTGATATGTTTTTTTGTACACAAAGCATTGTCATTTAGCGTTTCGCAATCAAACAGCAGAGTGTTGAACGAGTTGAGAAAATTACTCTCTAATGCATCTATTACACTCTATTGGATTTCCAGCAAAGGGGGAGAGCCTTTTATGGTTCTGAGTTTGGTCTGAGCAATGAGCTATGGGCATTGTCGTGTACAGTGAATTAACCATTTAAGTGCAGGTGGTCTGAAAAATACAGTAATTTCACTTACATTGATCCTAAGACCCGAACTTCATCATCATCATCATCGTCATCCGCTTTGTCCGGGGTCGGGTCGCGGAGGTAGCAGTTCAAGCAGGGCATCCCAAACTTCCCTTTCCCGGGCCACATTAACCAGCTCTGACTGGGGGATTCCAAGGCGTTCCCAGGCCAGTGTGGAGATGTAATCCCTCCACCTGGTCCTAGGTCTGCCCCGCGGCCTCCGCCCAGCTGGACGACCTGGAACACCTCCCTAGGGAGGCAGGTGGCATCCTTACTAGATGCCGAACCACCTCAACTGGCTCCTTTCTACGCAAAGAAGCAGCGGCTCTACTCCGAGTCCCTCACGAATGACTGAACTTCTCACCCTATCCCTAAGGGAGATGCCAGCCACCCTCCGGAGGAAACTCATTTCCGCCGCTTGTATCCGCGATCTCGTTCTTTCGGTCATGACCCACCCTTCATGACCATAGGTGAGAGTAGGAACGAAGATAGAACGGTAGATTGAGAGCTTTGCCTTCTGGCTCAGCTCTCTCTTCGTCACAACGGTGCGATAGAGCGACTGCAACACCGCACCATGTCTCCGGCCCATCTCTCGTTCCATTTTACCCTCACTCGTACTTGAACTCCTTCACTTGGGGTAAAGACTCATTCCCTACCTGGAGTAGACAATCCATCGGTTTCCTGCTGAGAACCATGGCCTCAGATTTGGAAGTGCCGACCTTGTTTAATATATTTACTTAATTTAGCTTAAACAACAACAACATATATCATTTTAGAAAATGAGTCCCTTTAAGGATCTGAATGTCAACATTTTGATACTGTGAACACAAATGTGTGTCATCTGTTGATATAATGGTGTACCACGTTAGCAGTGAGTATGTAAGTGCTACCCTCCTGCTCTTCTGAGTGCTGTCATCCTGACTGTTAGGAGATTTCCACTGCACTGTTTTTAATCATTCAGCCATGTAACTTTCTCACTTTGCTCAGGCTCCTTCTGTATCCACATCAGATTATTCAAATCAATGCATGTTCTGGATTACTTTTTTAAATCACCAGGCTACGACTGTATGCACACATTTTAGGACATATGAGCTTAAATGGACAATTAACTATCTTCACAGTTATACTGAGTGAAAGGACATTTTTTCAATGCATTACTCTAACTGCAAAATATTTATTTTTATCGTTTTATCTATTCTGTGAATACAAGTTTGATCTCGATATAATATTTATTGACATACATGTAAAGGTACAGTGTATGTATGTGTGGCTGTGGTTACAGTGTGTTTTATGTTCATACAATGTTAATGATTAAACACAGTAAAAAATAAACACCACTTTGATTTCCTTTTTCCTTTTTATTCTGAAAATGTAAACTCTGCCAGTGTGGAAAAAGGTTAAAATGCAACAATTGCCTGCGGGCTTTATATCAAACATCAATTTTCACAACAGGTTGTTGTGTTTCTGTGTTGAAGATCCGCTCTCTATCGCCACCCAGTGGAAGACTGGAACATGTACGCTTAGAACATCATAGGTAGGAAGCCAATCAGGTCAAACTACTCTGCTGCATACATTTGCAAACGCAAGGTTACAAGACCTGAAAAACGTTTAGGTGTATAAAAGTTGCATTCATGGTAAATGCTTCTTTTAGAATGTCTAAACTTTATTGCAGGTAATAAACAAATGTCAATGATAATTGGCCAATTACATTACTTTACTGATTCTACTTCTATTCTGTTAAAACTTCTATTTCATAACAAACTACTGACAACAGAGGCCTGTGAAAATAAGGGGAGAAGTGTCTGGGAGCCAGTGTACTGTTGATCAAATAACTTTAAAGAATGACAACTTGGAAATGCTCTCTACATTCTGAGTGTTTTGTGTTCATGTCCAGACATGTGGAGAAACAGAAAAGAGAAACCACAGACAATCTGGACATGATGTCATAGTGTACGTCTGAAGATTTTTTTCAACATTTGAAAATGAAGGCTTATCGATATTAACAATAACTATACCTTTTTTGTTTGCGTAGAATTATATTGTTTTTATTGATTGGAAATACTAAAAGAAGAAGTTTAAATGTTTGGCCTGATGAAGAAAAATAAAGTTATTTAAACCAATAAAGAACTATTGAAAAAACTATTAATATAGACAATTCAATGAAACAAAAAGAAAGACTTGTGCCACGTAATGTCACATAACACACAAGAAAAACAACAATTGTAATACATTAGCGTGTACTGTTGATCTCTCCTATTACCCAGTCCTCTGGATTCCCCTGTCAGGGTACATTCTCATTTCCCTTTTTTCTGCACTCTTTTTGCTATGCTGTTAAATACCTAAACCAAAAACCAAACACCGTCACCCTCTATTTCCTTTGTCTCCCAGACTGACCTTGTTTTTATTGTCCGGCAGAGGATAGTTCTGCAAAACAGTGTCAAAACCATGTTTACTGTAACAGCAATTAACACTGTTGTGTTCAATCTTATAATTAACTTGATAAAATAGGTGTTTCACAAAACAGAAAAGCTGGAAGGTTACTCGTTGAATAACTGATCTCCTTGTTGAGCTAATCAACTGTTTACCTATCAAAGGTATGATGCTACTAAAGTGAGCGTGTGCACCAATGACAAAGAACCATAATGTCCTCAGCAACAGAATGACACCTGAGGAAACCAAACATCTGGATAATATAGAGACAACATCTATAAGCTAATGTGGAATGTCAAAGCTTATGAAATATACATACACACTCTAACATACATATCATTATGTATAGATACACACATAGTGTATGTAGTTAGAATTAATCAGAGATGACATCACACCACAACAACAACAGAGGTGTAACTACAGTAGTAGTGGAACATAACGTTGACTGTAGAATATGAACTAAACAGTCTAATCTGGTGTTATTAAACCCCTGTGGTGGAATATCCCTTAGATTACATACAACTGATTCAGTCTGGTACCTTGCATGCAAGCCTTCCTACTTTTGTTGACTCAACAGTAATACCCAGTCATGCAGTTTCAGTTCAGCTCTTCAGACTTGATAGGTTTAGTGTTGCTAGCTGAGCAGCAGAGATTATGGATATTAGTGCTTTCTTTTTGGAGCAAAATACAGAGAGCAGGTAAGCTTTTTATGGGGAAAAAAGTTGAGATCTGTAGAATTTTGGTAACACAAAAAGTGTTTTGAGGAAATCCTATCGACACTATCTCTGTTTTCTTGTAGTTTATCTTTATTAACTGTGAAGGTTTGACACTTGATGGTATTTGTTTTGAAATGTTGTACATGAACAAAAATGACTTTTAAATGTAATGAATTGTTGTCACATCTTTAAATGTAATGAAAAGATAAACTACAACACAGACATCAGAAAACCAGGCAGACAATAAAAACAGGGACGATGGCACAGGCAGGGGTCAAAACCAAAAGCACTCATAAATCAACACTACACCATTGTCTCAACAATGAATTACTATAGTAGACAGTCAGTCGCACAGCGTACACCATTCTTCATTCAGTAGTTGCGTGAGATGCATAGGTGACGTTGATTAAATCAAAAGTGTATTTCCTTTACATAATAAAACTCATAATAATACATAATGTTCAAACAATGTTAATTCACTAAACCGTTTGGGGCTTCAGCAGCCATTTTGAACACTCACATGATTGAAGGATTCCAGGAAAAAGACTGCCCACTTCCACATCCTTAGACTGGTTATCAACCATATAAGATAATTGTGAATAAATCTATTCTAACATTTCTAATAAAGTTGTGACAAACATTATTTAACTCCAAGAGTGAATACAGATATGATGTCCTGATCTCTTGCTCTTCCTGTCTAACTTGCTGTCATCTTAGCCACTAAGAGAATGAGCAAGTAGCTACAATGGTGAATAGGACAACATGCTTTTTCCTTGAAGTTAAGTTAACCTTTGACACAATTAATGTGTACAACAACCACTGTTCTTTATCGCACAATCAATGTACAGATGTAAGAAATTGTATTTGGATAAACTGCAATTCTATAATCTTGTCTTTGTTTTGATTATTTTAGGATCATATGAAATCAAAACAATGGAATCATTCAAGGGTAAGACGTCTGAGAACCTTTAAGAATGCATCAAGGTATAGAGTCACATTTCAATCCAGTGAAATGCAGACTGCTATTTGAAATAGAAATATAACAGCATCACATCTATAATATCATGCTAGATCAGGTTTGAAGTTAAGATGGAAAAACACATGGTGTATTAGAGTGGGTGGAATAAGTATGCTTTTAGATAATGTATATGTCATTCTAAACAAAATATAAAAAGCTAAGAGGATCGTTTCTGGAAAAACAAATGGTAATTTTTCTCTTTCAGTTTAAATTACAGGATATGGAAAAACTGCATTTACATAAAACAAAAAAACAACGTTTGAATGAATAAAATGTATTGTACTTTCCTGCCAGGTGTATCTCTCCATCTCTCAGAGCTGAGGATTGTGATGCTGGGGTACAAAGCAGCTGGGAAGAGTTCATCAGGAAACCACATCCTGGACAGAGAGGAGTTTAAGTTAGGGAGAACTGCTCAGTGTGTGAAGAGACAGGGAGAAGTAGCAGGGAGGCAGATTACTGTGGTCGACACTCCAGGATGGTGGTGTTTTTATACTGTAGAGCAGACACCTGAGCTGGTTAATCAGGAGATTGTCTGTAGTGTGTCTCTGTGTCCCCCAGGACCCCATGCTGTCCTCCTGGTCATAAGAGTGGACACAGCATTTATAGATAAACACAGGAAATCAGTGGAAGGTCACCTAGGTCTTCTCAGTGAGAGAGTCTGGGATCACACTATAGTGCTGTTCACCAATGGTGACTGTCTGGGAGACACAACCATTGAGCAGCACATTGAGAGAGAAGGGGAGGCCCTCCAGAGGCTTGTTGAGAAATGTGGGAACAGGTATCATGTCTTCAACAATGAGAACAGGGGTGATGTCACTCAGGTCACAGAGCTGCTGGAGAAGATAGAGGAGATGGTGGCAGGAAACAGAGGAGGACATTATGAGATAGACAGAGAGATGATAGACAAGATGGAGGAGAAGAGAAGGATGGAGAAGAAGAGAGGAGAGGAGAGACTGATGAAGGTGCAGAAGGAGAGAGAGAGACTGAGGTCACTGAAGGGTATGTCATCAACTCTTCCTGACTTTTCAGTGAATGGATACAGATCATGATTTTCGCAAAAAAAAAAATCTTAAATTGTAAAAAAACATCTAAAATAATTATTCCACAAGGTTAACCGTTTATTTTTTCATTTAGGTGTCTCCCTCCATCTCTCAGAGTTGAGGATTGTGACGCTGGGAATTATAGCAGTAGGAAAGAGTTCATCAGGAAACACCATCCTGGACAGAGAGGAGTTTAAGTTAGGGAGAACTGCTCAGTGTGTGAAGAGACAGGGAAAAGTAGCAGGGAGGCAGATCACTGTGGTCAACACTCCAGGATGGAGGAGTTTTCACACTGTATAGGAGACAACTGAGCTGGTTAAACAGGAGATTGTCTGTAGTGTGTCTCTGTGTCCCCCAGGACCCCATGCTGTCCTCCTGGTCATACCGTGGACACAGCATTTATAGATGAATACAGGAAAT
>JAPMUY010002737.1:0-23025 GCA_026901105.3 Galaxias olidus | reverse complement strand
GCAAAAAATTCAGATACTTTTTTCACTTGGTCATTATGCGGTATTGTATGTAGAATGTTGAGAATTTTTTTTTATTTAATCCATTTTGGAATTAGGCTGTAACATAATAAAATGTGGAAAAAGTGAAGGGGTATGAATACTTTCCGGATATGTATATAGAGCGGTTTCAACGATTCTTTCTTTCACGTTTTCAACTGCGCCCTGATAATTGCAGTTCTGTGTTATTGATCAGCAGTGTTCTTACTGGTGTACTTTCACCATCAGTAGCGCTACTTAGATTATATTTCCTCATCTGACCCATAACTTTACAAAGATGGTAATAGCTACTAGGCTTGGGCCATATACCGAAAACACCGTTTGCGCACGGTGTTTGTTCATGCTCACAGTGTGCTTTCAAATATCGCCATATTTTCCGTTATGTTTTTTAGTGATTTCTTTAATAGAAATAAAAACATTGAACATTTAAATTTTGGGCTGATACCAATTCATCTTATAAGCCTGCTTTTCATTGTCATTCAACAGCATTGATTGAACTAAATTAGCTCAGCAAATTATTTAATTAGCTCTTCAAATGCATCCAGATCTTTTTCTATTGTTGCTTAATGCGCACATTGCGCAGGCAATGGTTCACCAGCCTTATCGACCAGTCCCAATGCATTAATTTGATTGAACACGTAATTTGCCTTTTCACAACTTTGCAATAACGATCCGCCAAAGAGACACTGCATTTTCATTCAGTACAACGGAGTAATTAGCAATCTCCGTTGAAACACTGCTATATACAAATCATAACAAGCACGAACAAAAACAATGTCCCAAACATCAACGTCTGCGTGAAAACAATCCATTCATAATACCCCTCTTGGGATTCAACAGGTTTGCTCACGTAGGCTTGCAAGGTGCACGAGTGCCACTGATACCTAGGGCTAAACATCCTATGTTTATAATACCATTAGTGCCATCCAGGCAGGCTTAGCAGATTTGTTTTTTGACGAGCAAAGCATAGATTAAAAAGACTGCTGTACAAATATTCTCATTTCAAATTATTCTGCAGATATTTTTTGGTTTTGTGTGCCAGTTTTATACTTGTTTTCCATGTTATATACTTTTAAGAAAAGGAACATATTAATTTATTTGAAAATGTTTTTATTTATTTATTATTTAACCAGGAAAGAGCCCATTGAGATTAAAAATCTCTTTTGCAAGGGTGTCCTGGCGGCGTCGGATGGACCGAAACGTAATGTTCCAGAGGTGTTCTATTGGATTTAGGTCAGGCGAGCGTGGGGGTCAGTCAGTGGTATCAATTCCTTCATCCTCCAGGAACTGCCTGCATACTCTCGCCACATGAGCCCGGGCATTGTCGTGCACCAGGAGGAACCCAGGACACACTGCACCAGCGTAGGGTCTGACAATGGGTCCAAGGATTTCATCCCGATACCTAATGACAGTCAGGGTGCCGTTGTCTAGTCTGTAGAGGTCTGTGCGTCCCTCCATAGATATGCCTCCCCAAACAATCACTGACCAACCACCAAACCGGTCATGCTGAACGATGTTACCGGCAGCATAACGTTCTCCACGGCTTCTCCAGACCCTTTCACGTCTGTCACGTGTGCTCAGGGTGAACCTGCTCTCATCTGTGAAAAGCACAGGGCGCCAGTGGCTGACCTGCCAATTCTGGTGTTCTATGGCAAATGCCAATCGAGCTCCACGGTGCCGGGCAGTGAGCACAGGGCCCACTAGAGGACGTCGGGCCCTCAGGCCACCGTCATGAAGTCTTTTTCTGATTGTTTGGTCAGAGACATTCACATCAGTGGCCTGCTGGAGGTCATTTTGTAGGGCTCTGGCAGTGCTCATCCTGTTCCTCCTTGCTCAAAGGAGCAGATACCGGTCCTGCTGATGAGTTAAGGACCTTCTACGGCCCTGTCCAGCTCTCCTAGAGTAACTGCCTGTCTCCTGGAATCTCCTCCATGCTCTTGATACTGTGCTGGGAGACACAGCAAACCTGGCAATGGCACGTATTGATGCTGATCCTGGAGGAGTTGAACTGCCTGTGCAACCTCTGTAGGGTCCAGGTATCGCCTTATGCTACCAGTAGTGACACTGACCCTAGCCAAATGCAAAACTAGTGAAAAACAGTCAGAAAAGATGGAGGGAAAAAATGTCAGTGGCCTCCACCTGGAAAACCATTCCTATTTTGGGGGTCGTCTCATTGTTGCCCGTCTAGTGCACCTGTTGTTAATTTCATTAACACCAAAGCATCTGAAACTGATTAACAACCCCCTCTGCTACTTAACTGACCAGATCGATATCCCAGAAGTTTAATTGACTTGATGCAATACTCTGATTAAAAAGTGTTCCTTAATTTTTTTGAGCAGTGTATGTAAGACAGCAGAGAATGTTACTGTCAAATAACGTTCCCCGTCAATGAGAAAGAAAGCTCACACATCTGTCAAATTCATACTGCTGACTTGTTTCCCCAAAACCTGTAAGTCCTGTGATTCTCAACCTGCTATCCCTACATTTGCCCATCATAACAGGGGGAACACATACTGACACAAGAGACGGAGTGATTGATGCAGTTAACAACTAGTGTTCGGCCTACTAGCCAAGACAGTCAGTATACAAACGTAACAACATGCAAATACATAACATCAACGCTAGATGGCAGTATATGGCCGTGAAAACACTCCCCATTCATTTCAATAGAGCCAAAAAACGATTAAAAATATAACACGTGAACCGTTCACTTAGCTACATGTAAGCACACTACACTGCATTACCCAAGACCTGTGGGCAGTGGAATGGAGCCGATAGGGTCAAATCTGTAGGCATACTTAAGGCACCAAAAATAGGCCTAATAAGAAGAAGAAGCAGAAGAATATGACATAGCGATAACAAGATGTGAGCATCATCATTGACGCATCACATAATGAGACTTCCTCCAGTGCCTTGCTGCCAGTCTCCATTTCTCCTTTTTTAACAACGCCATATTACCCATATTTTGAACACTAACTGGTGGGTATGAAAACAGCCATACCACCCACTAGCTATTACGTTTGGTACAGCCCTTTCAATGTTTCATTCTTTTATTAGTTTGTTGTAGTGTTTCTGTCTGTAGCACTGCGTTCTAGAAGTGTGGAAATTTCTCGATTCTCCGATGCATCGCTATGCAGATGTGAATGACTACATTGATGCGACGACAAGACATAATCAGAATTTGTTTCAAATAAAAAAAAATAAATACAATGTAAATATGGTAAGGCCTACATGAAAAAACAAGTCCAAAAACTAATTGTTTAATTATGCAGTGAGTATTCACAGCATTATTTCAAAATTTCACTTGTATAACATTGGCATTAGGGTTCTGGACTACATTGCAAGTTCTCTTCTGTGTTTACATTGTAGTGTGCTGATTGGTTGGTTATGACTTTTTGTCGTCATGCTCCCGCAACAATATAATCTTTGGTAGTCCAGTTACGCATTACTTAGGTTGGAATATCTAAGACATTAGTTACATTTTGGTGGTGCAACTGAATCTAGTAAAACGATAGTTTGAAACGAACTAGTGGTTACTAAGGACTCAGTAAAGACTTGACGCACAAACTTAATCACTAACTTACACACTGGTACAACCCAGTCCAGAACCCTAACGCCAGTAACGTTATATAAACTGAATTTTGGAATAAAGCTGTAAATACTCTAGCTAACGTTCGACTCGGGACATGGGAATAACGTTCACACCACATACAAATTGTGATAGCGTTTGCTAAATCAAACAAAAAACGTTTTGCTTTTGTTAACAAGTTTGTAACAGCAGCGTTCGAATGCATTGTAGGGGAAACACTTATCTGACTGCTAGCATTATTGATATGGTGAAAAAGTAGCAGCACGTTCATTGATATAGAAAATTGAGGATGTGATACCAGATGCATCAAGAATTGCTGTACATTCGAATCGTTGACAGGTGAATCGTGAGACAAGTGAAGATTCACACCTCTATTGAGTTCCAGGCGCCTTCCCCATAATCTCCTCAGTCTGCAACCAATCCAGTTTATATATTTTTAATTAGAGATTTAATTGGATTGTACTTTTTTTAATCCCAATGGGAAATGTTTTAACTTTATTTGGGTGTGCTGGAGCCATACATACGAGGCTGCCATTTTGGCAAGAAGCATCAATCAGGTTTGGGAAAATGCATCTCATTTTAGGAGACTTTTAGTGCACCACAATCAAAGCATTGAAACGTGTGTGTGTGCATGCGTGTGTTAGGGGTAGAGGATTTAAAACCATTTTAAACACCCCTGGTGTGTAATAGTAGTGTAATAGTAATAATCAAAACACTTTCTAATTGCTGTAATATATTTTTCTCAACAAGCGCCAAAACAGAGCATTAAATCCATAAATAGTTTTAGCTAATGTTGTCTATGCTATGAAATTACCTAATACTGTAGATACAGGTCTAAAACTGTCGGAGGCACTGTGTAATTACAGCATTTGGGGTGTGCAAAGTGTGCCAAAGTCATGGGAATTGTAATTTCTACATTAGCTGTCCTCTATAGAACTCAACAGTGAGGTTCCGGAAGTAGAAACCCCATTCATATTCTGCATAGAGATTTTGATTATTAGCCATAATGTTGTAACCATCCAAGGTAGACTTACCACGAGCAATTAGATTGTGAAACGATGGTTATATGCTCCTGTAGAAGCCACTATTTTTGTGAATATCACAAAATGCCATGCAACCCTTGAAATAGCTTTCAGGAGGTACTACAATGATCCTTTTTGATCAACTGTTTGTTTCCTGTTTTGTTACATTCGTTTTGTTTTAATTCACAGGTGATATTGTGACAAAGATATTTCATAATATAAAGTGATAAAGTATACATTTTACACTTTCCTGTACTACATTCTCTTAAAAATGATCATGAGCCTTAAGCTGTCTACAAAGCTGTCTTAGACAACCATAACGTTTTGTCTTTGTCGTTGTTTTAGCAAGGGACCAGAAGCCAAAGAAAAATTGCTCAATACTCACTTCGACCTCACAATCCCTGAACCAGCTCTATATCTCACCCCATGCAAGCAGTTCTTTCAAGACTCCGATCTTTCAGATGCAGAATTCCAGGAAGGATAGTCATCGGTTTGGACAACTGAACATACACAATATCAAAGAAAATCAAGAGAATGCTCGTCATGCTTTGAAAGCCTACAGGGAAGGACTTAATGGTATGGCAGTTGAAAAATCAAGCCAAGAGTTTGAGCTTTCACAAGTTCAACCCTCTGTTAGTTGTGAGATGAAACAGCCAGGTGAGGATGACGAAGAAGTAGATCAGTCAGTCTTCTTTACCCCTGAACTCTATGTAGACTTTAACAATGTGGATGGTGATGATGAAGACAATTCTCACAAGGTGAGCCCACAGGTAGCAGCTGTTGGGTCAAAAAGCCTGGATGTCACCAGTGAAACAGGCCAGCTGCCATTAGATCCTGGGCTTGATTCCGTGCAGACCACCAACGAAAGGTTATTGTCAACTTGTCATGATCAAAGTATCTGTTTTACTAATAAAGACTGTAAACATCTAGAAAATGATTTGCTGCTGGACAGACAGGGGTGCAGGTTAAGTAGCATTGATCCCAGTAAAGAGTTGGACAAACAAGAAGAATCCAAAGGAAATGATAATAATCAGCAAACTAGAATGGAAAAAATTCAGAGTAGACACAGAGTTAGTAGGATAAACCGACTCTCCAGGTCCAGACAAAAAGAGCCCTCCTCTCTGTGAGCATGAGTAACTGATTTTACTGCAAGGTTTCTCTGGTAGCTCACAGATTATCACAGACAACTGTGATCTCCGAAGACAAAAATTACAATTACCTTGTGTGACATTGTTTTCTTTTTGTTGTTGTCAATCAGGAAAGATACGTATTTTTGTATTTTATTAGTTGTATTATTGTATTATATATGTTACTAGCAGAAAGAGAATTTTCCAGGTATCTTCAGAATTGCATATCTTTCCTATATTGCTTATTTGTATTACTGTATGAAGAGCCTAATTTTACTTATTCATCCACAACAATCAAATCTATCAACAGCTTCAAAATCCCATTCATCAAATATTTGAAAATATAAATCTGAGCAAAAACACTTGCTACATTAACTACTAGGATAATTGTTTCAATGGCTTGGCGAAGGGTGGAGCACACTTTTATAGACATTGAAAATACTGGATATAAAAGTAGTTTTCTGCTTCATACCAAGGCAGTCATTGCACTTAAAGACTTTTACAAACTTTGAATGGCGTTTTGTTTTCAAATATATTTAGTAACCTTAATAGATGGAACCGTTTTGTTTTACAGAAAAGGTGCCATTTTGCAAGTTAACTATTAGAAACACATGAAAAATGTCCTAATATAGGTAAGAACAGAATCAACTATCTTGCTTAAAACTTAGCAGTTTTTGATTTTATTTCTTTAGGATTTTTCTTCTTTTTTTTTTTTTTTTTTAAAGTGAAACTATTGTTCAAATGTATAATCTTTGGGATAAAAATAAAATTTATGTAAAATACGTTTTCATAATTAAATGAACTGCCAACCTGCCGTTGATCTAGAATGTTTTGGGTTGCACAGTAACTTCATGGCCCCTGTTGCAATGTTGGACTGAACAGGCAGGGAGCATGAAAAAACTGTACAATCATGATACTCTACAAATAATAACGGTAATGTTTGTTGTATTGAAAAGATATATATACTGTATATATATATCGCTTGTTTTGACAATATATACACTCACTGGCCACTTTATTAGGTACACCTTGCTAGTACCGAGTTGGACCCCCTTTTGCCTTCAGAACTGCCTTAATTCTTCGTGGCATAGACTCAACAAGGTGCTGGAAACATTCCTCAGAGATTTTGGTCTATATTGACATGATAGCATCACTCAGTCGCTGCAGATTTGTCGGCTGCACATCCATGACGCGAATCTCTCGTTCCACCACATCCCAAAGGTGCTCTATTGGATTGAGAACTGGTGACTGTGGAGGCCAATTGAGTACAGTGAACTCATTGTCATGTTCTAGAAACCAGTTTGAGATGACTTGAGTTTTGTGACATGGTGCGTTATCCTGCTGGAAGTAGCCATCAGAAGATGGGTACACTGTGGTCATAAAGGGATGGACATGGTCAGCAACAAAACTCATGTAGGCTGTGGCAGTTAAACGATGCTCAATTGGTACTCAAGGGGCCCAAAGTATGCAAAGAAAATATCCCCCACACCATTACACCACCACAGGCCTGAACTGTTGATACAAGGCAGGATGGATCCATGCTTTCATGTTGTTTATGCCAAATTCTGACCCTACCGTCTGAATGTCGCAGCAGAAATCGAGACTCATCAGACCAGGCAACATTTTTCCAATCTTCTATTGTCCAATTTTGTTAAGCCCGTGCGAATTGTAGCCTCAGTTTCCTGTTCTTAGCTGACAGGAGTGGCACCCGGTGTGGTCTGCTGCTGCTGTAGCCCATCTGCTTCAAGGTTCAACGTGTTGTGCGTTCAGAGATGGTCTTCTGCATACTCGGTTGTAATGAGTGGTTATTTGATTTACTGTTGCCTTTCTATCATCTTGAACCAGTCTGGCCATTCTCCTCTGACCTCTGGCATCAACAAGGCATTTTTGCCCAGAGAACTGCCACTCACTGGATATTTTCTGTAAACCCTAGAGATGGTTGTGCGTGAAAATCCCAGTAGATCAGCAGTTTCTGAAATACTCAGACCAGCCCGTCTGGCACCAACAACCATGCCACGTTCAAAGTCACTTACATCACCTTTCTTCCCCATTCTGATGCTCTGTTTGAACTTCACCAGGTCGTCTTGACCATGTCTACATGCCTAAATGCATTGAGTTGCTGCCATGTGATTGGCTGATTAGATATTTGCATTAACGAGCAGTTGAACAGGTGTACCTAATAAAGCGGTAAGTGAGTGTATATATACACTATAAATAAAGTGGCCAGTGAGTGTATAGGTATATGTATTCTCATTCTGTCTCTTGCTCTCTACCTGTATAACACTGCACGATCAAACCACGCAGTATTTATTTTTTTGTAGATGGGACATAAATAACTATAAATAACATAATTCTAGGACGTTTATGATTACAACAAGCATAGCCTACCAAATATAGTCTGATTCACTCTTGCTTAGGTGCCTGTCAAATAGGTGGAGTCTACTTAGAGGAAGGAACACAAAAACACAGAATTTGATTTGTTGTCTTTTTTGCCTTTATGTAGTTCTCCAATTCCGGTTTGTTTTATTTAAGTATTTCACGCTTTTCTCTAATGAAAGGGAATTTAGTAAACTTATAGGATTACTTATAAAATGCTTGCTTGTTTCTTCCTCCAGTTTCCCCGTTAGGTTATTGTTCCTGCGGTGTTGCCAGAAGATTCTTTAAAAGGGGTGTAAATCCCCAATACCTTCCTCGTTTGTTTCAGATGTCAGTTATTTAGCATTTCACAATCAAACAGCAAAATGTCAAACACGTTGAGAGAATGTCTATTGCGCCATTGGGGGTCCTTCCTGGATTTCTTAAAAATACTGCCATTTTCAGCCAAGGGGACAGTGTTTGCTGGTTCTAAGTTTGATTCGCGCAATGATCGATGGGCATTGTGGTGTACAATGAATTATCCATTTAAATGCTGGTGGTCAGAATAATACTTGAATTTAACTTACATTGATCCTATGACCCGAACTTGTTCAATGTACTAACACGAGATATGTTGTTTAGGCTAAATTAAGTAAGAAAATCGGTGAAGGATCCCTTTAAGGTAAGGATAATCTAAGTAAACAAGATACACTACAGCTCAATTGTGTGCCATGTTAAAATATCTGAATAGTCATGTAAATAACATCTGCCGATCCTTAAAATGTCTTAAGTCTTACATTTGTTTTTCTAAAATAGAAGGCCTTCATTTGTGTTGTCTTAACTCAATCTTTGAAACTTGGGATATCTTTATACTTAAAGTAGAAAAGGAAAGAAAAATGTCAATAAAAGAGCAATGGAAAAGGCATCTGAAACAGACAGTAGGCATTAGTGTACCAGGGTGTAGAGACAGAGTTCAGCAGGGACAAGGGACAACCACGGGGAAGAAGCTGTTCCTGTGCCTGCTTGTCCTGGAACGGAGACTCCTGAGCCGGTTCCCGGAGGGTAAGAGGGCAAACAGACTGGCCAGGGTGCGCGGTGTCCCTGACGGTGCTGCGTGCTCTCTGCAGACACTGCTTGTGCTGGACAGCCTCAGTGGCGGGGAGTGGGGTACCGGTGATGCGTTGGGCAGTTCTCACCACCCCCTGCGGTGCCTTCTGGCCAGAGAGCAGTTGCCATACCATACTGTAATGGTTAATTCTATGGAAACGTCAATTTTTCTGTCCCTAGCCTTTGCAGCAATAAAAAAATTGTAAAAACAATTTAAGGTTACAATTTATTTATATTTTAAACTAATACAATATGTTATTTGAACAATTACACCTTCTTGAGCCATCAATGTGGCAATTTTAGTTTTTCGTCGATAACATAAAATTTCAATCACGTGCTCATCCCCCCAGTCATGTATAGAGGGCAAGTGCTGTATTTTTCGGTCAAAAACATGTTTTCTACCATTTAAAATGCAATTGTATATACATAACTATCACATATATGATGTAAAGGACATAAAAAAAACGAATGCCAAATTAATATAACTGCGAGCAGTGATAGCGGTGGCCGGCAATGAGAAAATTATTTCAGGAAAAAAAGAACAAAGAAAAATTGCAGAAAACAAAAGAAAGACAGACAGAAGGAAAAAAGGACAAATCCGGTTGGAATGGTCATAGAACTCTCAGCAAATGGAGGTGGCTGCACACCCACCAACCTACATAACCTTCTGTAATCTAGATAGTACTTTAACAATCTACTTTTGCTATGTTTTGGAGGTTTTTTGTAATTTAGCTCTAAGGCCTCAAATAGTTCACATAAACTGACTTGAACGAATAGACCCAATAGGAGGTTGAACAGCATCAGGTTCATGGGTAAATTCAACAGGAACCCACCTTTCTTTACCTATATATTTCCTGTCACACCAGCAAACAACACGCGTGTAAGAATGTGGAGACATGCTCTGACCTTATTCACAGACACACCATACAGTCACGGTGTCACATCTAACAAAAGTAAAAACCGATATCTGCGTTTCCAGCACTTCACAACTCTTTACATAAACATGATAAAAACATAACAAGGAAGCATAAACATGATAACAAGGAAACCTTAAGAGCGCTGTCAATGAGTTACACACCAGGCATGCTGGGAGTTACACCAGACTTTACATTACGTCATGTTTCTTCAAGTACAAAGATGTCTGCCTTGCGCAGTTGTGACCCTCAGCTCCAAAATACCTTTTGTAATTCAGCTAAGAACAAATCTAAGAACGGATAAACCTCTCTTTGTCTGATATGACAAATTTGTTGTTCCAAACTGTACAAATATCTGCTTTGTAATGTTGATTTGACACAGCCTCACTTAATCCTTACAAAAGGCTATAGATTTACACAATAACACCTACTGATCGCATCACACAACAAAAGTCGTGTTGGAGCTGCTTGCACCGCTTCTATGATTTTTTTGATAATATCAATCATAAATTTAAATCTGACAATGTTTAAATGCAGTTACTGAAGAAGACTGTCGCCCTGTTGCAGGACTGAACACTAAATGATTTGGGTATGCTCAACAGAGGTTAACGTCTGTTCACCAGTTTCATTACCATCATACACGCTAACAGCGCACATACGGAACGGACGAGACATGCTCTCAAACCGATATCTGCGTTTACATCACTTCATAACTATTTACATAAACATGATAAAAACATGATTACAAGGAAGCATAAACATGATAACAAGGAAACATTGAGAGCGCTGTCAACAATAAAAAGTGTTTCTCGCCAGGCATGCTGAGAGTTACACCCGACGCTACATTACGTCATGTTTCTTCAAGTACAAAAATGTCAGCCTTGCGCGTTGTGACGCTCAGCTCCAAAATACATTTTGAAATCCATCTGAAAAATAATCTAAGAACATATAAACCTCTCTTTGTCTGATATGACAAATATCTGCTTTGCAATGCCGATTTGACACTTCGTCCCATAATCGTTCCGAAACGTTACAGATTTACACTGCAACATCGCTATTGCACGCATCTTATACAACAAATGTTGCATTGTAGCAGCTTATCACGTTACTGTGCGTCTTTTCGTAATTGCATTGATAGAGTGTGGCAATGTTTGAATGAGGTTACTCAAGACCTAACAACAGTCACGGTTGCAAGAAGATTCCCGCCCACTGCCACATGAGGGCAGATCCGACACTGTCCACTGCTATGTGGGGAAAAAGAAACTAGCCTACTAGTGGCGTCCAAACAAATTGCTTTAACGCGTTAAAAGAAATATGCGTTACTTGCTACTACTGCTTAATAACTTAGAGAAATGCATTTTGGTGCAGTGTGAGCTCAATTATGACTGTATCGCCAAGCTTGGTTTTGTGTGTAAAGTAGACCATCTGAGGATGATATACAGCGATTTTGAGGTAATTTGCTTTTATTGTTTCAGAGGAGTTAGTTCAAATCCAACCAATAAACGAGTAAACTTGGCTATTTATGAAAAAGGCACTTTTCAGGTACATTTTTTACAACTTTAAATCGTGATGTGAATCATAATACAAATATTGTATAGAAGTATGATAGAAATTGGTCCAATATTGAAGCAGTCAAAAATTTAAATGTACAGTACTGTTTACAGTAATACATTTTTATGCACTGTGAGCTTAGTTTCTAATGTACCAACACGCTTGGGTTTGTTTTGAAAGTAGACCATCTGAGGATGATATACAGCGATTTTGGTGTAATTTGGTTGTACGGTCTTGGAGGAGTTGTTTCAAATAGTTCAAGTGTCAAAGTGTCAAATCCAACCAAAAAACTACTAAACTCAGATATTTATAGAAAATGTAGTTTTCTAGATAGAGTTCTGAAATTTTAAATGCTTTATTATATCAGTCTTTGAATTTTGATCTATTTTTTGAACGTAGATTGTTTAATGAACTATGACAAAGTGAATGTACAGTAGTGTTGACAGTAATACATTTTGATGTGCTGTGGACTTTTTGAGAAGTCAACAAGATATTCAATACAGTTAATGTTGAGAGTCGGAAGATGATATCCTGAAACTTTGATGCGATTTGTATTTATGGTTTTTAACTTAACACTTTGAGCAGACCAGCAGTTCTTGAAAAAAACAGAGTGATGGACTTCATAATTTGTAATGGGTGCCAGCATATGAAAGTTTTATCTCACTGCAAGGGACAAGTTCTGACATTTTCAGAGCTGTAACCCTAATGGTCTATTTTTTATGATTTATTTAACACTTGGAACTTTGAACTGCTGCTATAGCGCCACCAACAGGAACAATGAGATGGCATGGGTTGAAGTTTTGAGAGGACCTGGACATGTGTGCCAAATTTGGTGCATTTTTAACCATGGGAAGTAGGATATTTGGGGGAATAATAATAATACTAACGATTACAATAGTTGCCCGGGTGTACCAGCCGGCCACCTAATAATAATACTAACGATTACAAAGTTGCCCGGCTGCACCAGCCGGCCACCTAATTATAAAATAATTAATGAAAGTAGTGGTCCCATGGAGTCGTGTTACTGTGTAACAAAAGTCTTTTAATTTGAAAGAAAAAAACACTGATGAACACTGACTTGACTTCCTTTTACCCATTTCCTGAAGATGTATGAAGAAAGGCCAATGGAAAGTTCAATGTCTCTTTTCAGTGCTCAGAAATGTTCTAAATTCATCTCATGATTTCATGAAGCTTTTAGTTGAAGTCACTGGTATGACCTACTTTATTGTTAAGGAATAAAAAAAATATGGATTGAATTACATAATCTAGTGAGTATACATGATTGACAGCATGTGGTTTGATCCCCTTTAGTGGCCTTATGTAAAATCAATTTTTCATAAAAATTGTCTCTGGTGATACTTTCTTATGGGTAACAGTGGTGACTTCCATGTATACATCATTCAAATCACACTTTTAACAAACCTGATTAAAACCAATGAGATAATCTCCTGATTTGTTGTTTCATCATTATTCTTCTGTGACTGAATACATTTGCTGAAGAGATTGAGATATAATATTTAATTAAAACCTTTAATATTGCCAAAAGAGTAAAGGTAACACCAGTGACAAAGATAGTCCATACAGTCTTTAAATGAATGCACAAAAAAATATTAACATCACAAAGCTGTCCTTTATTTGTATTCATAAAGTCAATGACTTATGTAATAATGTGTGGCCTTTGGTCTTTCTGTAGTCCACAATGAGATCCTTGGTCTTCTTGATGTTGAGGGTCAGGTTGTTATCGGCGCACCATGCCACCAGGTGCTGGATCTCCTGCCTGTAGGCGGACTCATCATAATGACATCGACATCATAATTACTGATTGATTATGTGTATGTGTAATATCAATCATTATAATAGAATTTAAATCATCTCAACAAAGTTTTAGTGAGATCATTTGTGAAAAAGGGTCTTTGGACACTGTTTCGGTAGTGTCTACAGCATTTCGGTACTGACAGCTGTATTTATTTTTGCAGTATGTACCTACCGAAATGGTATAATTTGTTTCGGTGATGACTGTTTCAGTAGTAGACAAATTTAAGATAATCTAATCATAAAACGAAATTGCTACCATCCACATGCCAAGCAAATATATATTTGGAGTGATATACACTAATCAAATCAACAAATGTCAACATATTTTAAGCAAAACCTCACTGGAGCAATTATGTTCGGTAATGATGATTTTAAAACCACACTGATTTCCAGGTTAGAGGCCATTTAATTCAAAACAATACTCTTCAATATGCTAACCTTTTTTTGACATTTATTTAACCAGGTAAGTCCAACAGAACAGATTCTCTTCTGCAGTGGCGAGCTGGCACCGTAGAGGGAAATTGACCAACCCCAGTTCTATGCCAGTGCCTCGGTCAGGGCACTGACAGAAGGATTAGCACTAACATGTTTTTATGGTAGTGGGAGGAAACCAGAGCACCCGGCAGAAACTCATACAAACACGGGGAGAACATGCAAACTCCACACAGAAAGGACCTGGATCAGCAAGGGATCGAACCCAGGACCTTCTTGCTGTGAGGCATCAGTGCTTACCACTGAACCACTGCATTGCCTAGGAAAAAATAATTGTGTTTCAGTAGTGACAGGAAAGTTGGAGACTGCAGTTTTCACATAAAGTTTTTTAAGATCTGAATCTTTCAATAGCCAGTTAGGCTAAGTTCACACCGCAGGCCTTAATGCTCAGTTCGGATTTATGGTCAGATCAGATTTTTTCACTTGGCTGTTCACATTATTCGTTTTTAATGTGACCAATATCAGATTCCAGTGTGAACTGGTCACGGTCCTGAACTGACCCGCATGCACAAAAGAACAATAACAAAGACGCAGCATGCTGTCGAACAGAAGTAAACATGGACGCCACTGTAGTCAGCGTTTATGGTTTCAAGTTGTGCTTGTATAGAAGTGTCACCCCAAATACTCATGAGGTCTAACACCTCACTGTCCCTCCACTGACTACCTCCTTTGCAGTTGTCATCCATATTTGCATTAACGAATTCCTGCAAGCACAGAACTGTGACTAATGTTGATTGAGATTGACGCAAAAGTCGCATGGATTCTGAATTGATTGTTGCTGAGATTGCATTGCAAAAAATCAGACCTGTATCCGATTTAGTATCACATATGAAAGTGCCCCAAATTCGAATTGAAAAGATAGGATTCCATGTGATTTGTGCTGTTCACACTGTTATGAAAAAAACAGACCTGAGTAAACAGACATAGCCTATGAGCAAAAAAAATAGACTATGGGCTACTTTTTCCTGCGGTGTGAACTTGGCATTAGAAGAAAACAATACATTTTATCACAAAAATTTAATAAATTGGTCAATTTATTTATACTGTAATTTTCATCAACTGAAATTAAAGGGTTTGGATTGAAGACGGCGAACTGCCAATAGAAAGCACATGTAAACCCTGATTTTGTAAATGTCTAATTGCATAGTATCACAATGAAAGTATTGTTCCTAAATAGACTATCATGATCAAGATAAGACATACAGTGCCTTGCAAAAGTATTCTCCCCCCTTGGCATTTTTCATGTTTTGTTGCCTCACAACCTGGAATTAGAACGGATTGTTTGAAGGTTTGCATCATTTTATCCACAGAACATGCCTACAACTTTGAAGATGTAATTTTTTTTTTTCTTGTGAAGCAAACAACAAATAGGACAAAGTAACAGAAAACTTCAGCGTGCATAACTATTCACCCCCCTAAAGTCAGTACTTTGTAGAGCCACCTTTTACGGCAATTACAGCTGCAAGTCGCTTTGGATAAGTCTCTATGAGCTTGCCACATCTTGCCACTGGGATTTTTGCCCATTCCTCAAGGCAAAACTGCTCCAGCTCTTTCATGTTGGATGGTTTCCGCTTGTGAACAGCAATCTTCAAGACTGACCACAGATTCTCAATTGGATTGAGATCTGGGCTTTGACTAGGCCATTCCAACACATTTAAATGTTTCCCCTTAAACCACTCGAGTGTCGCTTTAGCAGTATGCTTTGGGTCATTGTCCTGCTGGAAGGTGAACCTCCGTCCCAGTCTCAAATCACAGGCAGACTGAAACAGGTTTTGCTCAAGAATATCCCTGTATTTAGCACCATCCAGCTTTCCCTCGACTCGAATCAGTTTCCCAGTCCCTGCTACTGAAAAACATCCCCACTGCATGATGCTGCCACCACCATGTTTCACTGTGGGGATGGTGTTCTTGGGGTGATGGGATGTGTTGGGTTTGCGCCATACATAGCGTTTTCCTTGGTGGCCGAAAAGTTCAATTTTAGTCTCATCTGACCAGAGCACCTTCCTCCATACATTTGGGGAGTCGCCCACATGCCTTTTCGCAAACTCAAAACGTGCCATCTTATTTTTAACACTAACTAATGGCTTTTTTCTGGCCACTCTTCCATAAAGCCCAGCGCTATGGAGTGTACGGCCTATTGTGGTCCCACGCGCAGATACACCAGTCTCTGCTGTGGAACTCTGCAGCTCCTTTAGGGTTACCTTTGGTCTCTGTGCTGCCTCTCTGATTAATGCCCTCCTTGCCCGGTCTGTGAGTTTTGGTGTGCGGCCCTCTCTTGGCAGGTTTGTTGTGGTACCATGTTCTTTCCATTTGAAGATGATGGATTTGATGGTGCTCCGGGGGATCATCACAGATTTGGATATTTTTTTATACCCCAACCCTGACTAGTACTTCTCAACAACTTTGTCCCTGACTTGTTTGGAGAGCTCCTTGGTCTTCATGGTGTGATGCCTCTTGCTTTAGTGGTGTTGCAGCCTCTGGGACCTTTCAGAAAAGGTGTGTTTATACTGACAGATCATGTGACACTTAGATTACACACAGGTGGACTTCATTTCACTAATTATGTTACTTCTGAAGGTAATTGGTTGCACCAGAACTTTTGAGGGGCTTCATAGCAAAGGGGGTGAATACATATGCACATGCCAATTTCCAGATTTTTATTTTTAAAAATAATTTTTTACATATTTCTTTTTCTCATTTCACTTCACCAACTTAGACTATTTTGTCCAGATCCATCACATAAAATTCAGATTAAAAAAACATTTAAATTACAGGTTGTAATGTAACAAAATAAGTAACAAGCCAAGGGGGGTGAATACTTTTGCAAGGCACTGTAAAAGTTTAAAAGTAAATTTTTCAAAAGATTTCTTATTTGTGGTGGGGACTGCAGTTTGAACCATTTCTGTAGAATCGGCCATATATTGCGTAGCATGGCCGTGACAAAAGGCAAAGCAGTAGAACCGTTATTTTGAAGAGTACAGCGCAAACATTGTTGATAGAGCACACTAGTCAATCAGACCTAAAGGTGACTGAAGGCTCACCCACCACTGCAAACAAAACATTGAGTGGTAAATTTGCCTTGACAGTAATAACGGAAAACAAGAAATTGAGCTGAGTGTGTGTTTTTTGGGAGAGGTTTTTGCCAAACATTAAAAAAAATTTTCCAACTACCGGCATTGTAACGATTAATTAATTGTAAACCGCAATACCCATAGCTCACTGCACGACTCGCTTTCCTTGTCACCTCCCCAGCACCAGGCCATGGCCGTGTCTAAGTTAATTGCATTAACTATTAATTTATTCATGAATGTTGAAATGCATTGGATTTCTGTTCTCCTGAGTTTCAAACTTTTGTTTCCTTTCTCTGGAGCTCTCATGTGATGGAATTCTATAATAAAATTACTTTTAAGCCTTTATAAAGGTAATTTAATATGAAAAGGCGTTTATGGAAATTTGAAACCACTAAATAAATAACCTACAGCTCATACTATCAATTTAATGGCTGTCATGCTTAGCCCACCTCAAACTGTTTGGGACTCCCATGGTTAAATTAATTAATACCAGATCTCACGTTGGCAATAACCTTTTTAATAGCATGACATGACAGGTGAATCAGGTCCAAGAGTTTATACAAAATATATTGTTCATTTTAGCATGGCCAAAAATATAACACAGCATAATATCTGACCAGTACATGGCCTACAATATAACAGTGTTGTGTAACGACATTTGGAATTGTGAGTCTTGAACCTCACGAAAGCCAGTGAAGTTAGCAGATGGATAAGCTTCTCGTATTCTTCTGACAATACATGCTGATAGCGAGATACAATTGTCTTTCCCCAAAATCTCTCCGCGTAACATCCATTCCAGAAAAGGATGATATGCAGCCAGACGAAATTGACTGAAAAGAATAATACATATAATACTTTTTTTATAATCTCAAAAAAACACAATTACCAAATCTGCTGGGAAACAATATATGCACATTTTAGTGATAAAAAAAGGATATTATAGTCAACAGGGTTGTCTAGTCTAAACAGCTTCAGCGTTCCCATTACAAAATACAAAGCAAGTACTAGCAAACCTTATAAAGAAAATAGCGTTTTAATTTTACAGAGTCAAGAACAATTATCTAACAACTTGATCTCCTAAATTCTTGTACATTATTGGTGCTAGGTAACTAACGTTAACAAGCCAAAATTAGCATGAATTGAGACAAATTTAGGTGGAGCCACAAGCTTCTTACAGCAACATCTATAGCCCCAAATTAATTCCCACATGTAAAAAAAAAAAAAGAAGGTCAACATGAGAGATATTATTATATTAGCTAGCTAGCTACTTACTCAGCTGTCAAATGCCCCCTTGGCCTAGTCTCCAGCACTTTGCTGCCTATGTGCGCTGCAAAGCTTTCATGCTCAGTTACACACGTTCGTCCACCTGCTTTGCTTGAGCCTGGAGGGTGTCATACGTGACAGCAGAAACTGTGCGCGGTCCCACTCATTGCAGCATACACCCTCTGTCTCCGTTGCCATCGGCAGGCAATACCCACAAATGCACCACCAATTCGAGTACAGCCTTGGCTCAGCTGCTATCGCTTCAGCTCCAGCTGGTTCACCCGCTGCCAGTAACAGTTCTTGCATTACTTGAGCTCTCTGTCAGGTTCCTCATCGCTACATTCTGTTTCAAATAAATACGGCTGGATTTCACTGTCTAACAAAATATCCATGAAGTTGTCACCTAATTCTGCAGTTGAATCAGTAACCTCGTCAGCCATGATCACAGACAACGTAGATGAGAAGCTATCTAGTTGTAATGCTATCACTATAACATCACAGCACAGGTGTTGACTAATTTGCATGGCACGTTACCCCTAATTTCAATTGCCAGCCTTTGGTTGTACGTCACTCTGAGAACCAGGAAAGGACCTCCCCCTGGCTGGAAACGGCTGTAGTTTTTAATATAAAAAAAAAAAAGACCCCCTATGACGCAATACGGGGTAATTTTTCCGACTTGTTTTACATTCTAGCCACAGGTGTGCCAAGGCAACGTGTGACACACTCCGCCAAGTAGCCTACTGGCCCACTATGTCAAAGAATGGAGCACAACACATCAGGAGATGTCTAGTCTGCTCTCAGTTCCAACAAGTCAAACCATGCCACAAAGCACCACTACAACGAAAGGGAACAACCTTTCCCTGGTCCAACATCCAGACCGATTGGATAGGAGCCATACCCAAATCATCAAGAGGTAACAAATACCTACTCATGGTGACCTGTGCCTTCACAAAATGGTTTGAATGCCTACCGGCAACAAACGACACTGCCCCTACGAAATCAGAAGACAAAATATCCCCAGTGGCCTATCGCCTAAAAACGACCAAAGGACGGAAAGAACCCGTCTACAAGAGGGTACATCGTAACCAAATCAAACTGGCACACGAGCAACCCAGAAAACTCTCCAGCGTAAAACAAAACCTAGGAGAAGACAGCTCTAACCAACCCTTACAGAAGGCACCTCCCAACTCGATCCATCCAACTCGACCCATCCAAAATCTGGTCCGCTTTTAGGGTGCGCAAGCTATTGACCTAAAACAGCTCAATGAAGACTTGCTAGCCACTCCCAGAAACCATAGACCACGAGATTACTCCCTGTCCTGTACGTGGGACACATCCCACACCATATGTCAGTGTAGTGCTAGGATAGGTCATATCAACCCTGATAGCTTGGTTTGTCCTTAGGAGTCTTAACGACTTGAAGAATAACCTGATCTAAAACTCTAAGGTTAGGGTGGAGAAACACTCCAACTGCAAACCTTTCCCTGCCATACCCATACAAAGCAGGTCCCTAACTATCCCCATACCTACTAACTATCCCCGTAGCTAGTAGACTCCCTTGCAACTTTTATAGAAGATAATGTGTAGAAACCCTTGTTGATCCTGCCAATTAGAAAAGCACAATAACCAAGTGACTTGGTGTGTGTCCATAAACAGTTTTTTTTTCTTCTTCTCTATTTCTTTCTCTCGTCATCACTTTCGTTCTGAGTAGCGTTGTCTCCACTGTGAAATCATAGGACCTTGACATTGCATATCTGTTCTTTAAGTATTACTTATTGCCCTAATGGCTGAGCTTAGCCGCCTAGCCATTTTAAAGCATCAACGCTCAATGTATGAAAAGTGTGTTTGATGTGCTTGGTTCCCTTTAATGATTTTCATGTGCCATCCAGTTCCAGATTCTCAACCGCAACTAGATGGCCCAAAAGGGGGATGTGTAGGAAAACCAATCACCGAATCTTCCCCCAACTTTGGTTAAGCTCAAAGGAACAGGCCCAAAATGGCCCTAGTGAACACTCCAGGGGGGCCAGCCTGTTTCTCTCACACAACGTACCTTAGATTTAGACAAAACAACACACTACTGCCACTCCAAGGATTAATAAATTGGGATTAAGAAATTGGTGCCTAAAGAATATTCAATGAAGTTATTGGACATTAACAATGAGAAGAAATTGTAATATCAATTGTTGTATTTCTAGTAATATATATTTTGTGCATTTGTATTTCTAAGTGAACCGTCCTAGCTAGCCTAGTCATGGTTGGTTTTAAAATGTTAACCATGACATTTTGTAAGCTTTACAGATGTTATATAGAACATATTCCTAGTATATAAGATTAAATAGAAACCAAACGACATGGTAAGGTAAACTGATATTTAACTGATAAGACTAATTCACACCTCTGCTCATTGGCATGCGGCCAATTGGATGACCCGCCACCTTTCCGGGACACCCCTTCTCAAACTAGCATAAATAGGGTTCCCAAACAGGAAGCCTTTGCTTTTTCAAATCCGCAAGAACCTGGTGGGCCACCCCGTCCTAACAGGATAAAAATTGCACCTCGCTGTTCTTGAACCACGCTCCACAGACAACTCTCAGAACAAAGGAAATAGGCCTTAGGCCTCACTACAGGCTGGAAAACTCCTTGCAACATTTTCTAACTTCACCACTTCAGAGCAAAGAAATCTTTGTTCAAACCACAGTCGGGACTTCACAACTATCAACGTTTATTCAAACAATTCAGAGGTTAACCAAATCTACGTGAATTGTAGGATTGCTGGATCACCCAAACTGAACCAGCGCACCTTTGTCCTCCTTACCAGAAGAGGTCAATTACCACGTCAAAGAAGACCCAAAACCCACGTTTCTTTTCCACGTTTATTCAAACAGGGAACTAACTTTCAGAACTTTCAAACTTCACAACTTCCAACGTTTATTCAAACGATTCAGAACTTTACCACAACAACCACGGACTTCTCAACTTTGGTCCAGCTGCAACAGCAGGCCTAGGACCAATGATTCAGTGCCACAGCTCTGCCTTTCTTTTCAAAGTAACGTAACACAAGCTATTCATAACATTGAGCGTTCACAATGCTATAGCCTACCCTAAGTAAATGCTGTGTTGTGCTTACCATTATTTGTCAATATTTTAACTGTTACACTGTGTATGTTTAGATACTAACCACTTTAGTTTATCAATGTCATCATTTAGTCATTCTTTGTAGTACCGTAACTTTCATGCTTTCTTTAGATTAGTAAATAAATAGAATTATTTTGCATTCAAACCCCGCTATGTCATATCTTCGTTTTCATACAATCATCTCGTAACATAGAACGTCACTACTTCAGAATTGAGATTAAAACATTAACTATTATATTAATAAACTAGATAGGGCTACAATTTCTGTCGAAATTGTGATGTGCTTGCAGTACTGCGGTTACACTTGTAACCCTAGCCTAATGTTTATCCACGTAACCACAGCAACCTGTGCAGTTCGTCAAGTAGCATAAGACATGGTGTCATTCAAACGGTTCTTCGAGGAAAAGTATAAATCCCACAGCTTAGATAATGACGCCGTATGATTCACAAGAACCAGGCGAACATTTCTCTGTATAATATGTCTATGAAACGTTAAAACTGGAAGCGCAATCACAAGTTAGAAAACCTCAAAATTACCACTGTTCCCACCCTGGCCACCCCATAGAAAATTGTCTGGTTTCGCCACTGGTTTACAGTGGATGTTAATAGAGAGCGTGGTCTTGAAACAAACGGACATCAAACCAAAACTATACATCCCACAGCTGAGATAATGCCACCGTATGATTCACAAGAACCAGGGGAACATTTACATGTATAATATGTATATTAAACGTTTAAATTGGAGGCGCTATCATAGGCTAGAAAACAGCAATTTATTCGAAATCAGCAACGTTAAGCATAGCACGCTAATGTTTATTTCGAAACCACGGCAACCTGGTCAATGTCTGTAGAGTAGCGTAAGGTGTGGTCGCCTTCAATCGTTCCTCAAATGAAAACTATACATAGACAGGACAAACGTGTTTTCTTTTTTTAATCAAGTGATTAAACAGTGAATGCTCCAAATATGTGTTACTTACTAAACGCTTAGTAATAAAAACAAATTCATAAATTGTCAGTTTTTCTATAAGTGGCAGTTTTAGTGTCGAAAAAAGGTTTTTCAATTTTACGAGTTGTTACTTCCATGTCGCCAACCGAAGTTGTCAAAAAGCATAAACGTCATCCGACCGACTTTGACCATACTGTAGTGCTATACCGTTAGCAAAACAATGGATATTTTGCTATAGTTAGATGGTGAAACAGATTGCCTTTACAGTTTATATAATAGTTTTTTTAAATTAAGGATACAAAATTGAAAACGGGTACTCGGAAAACAGCAATATCGTCAAAGGACTTCGAGGTTTTATGTCGCGGTCACAGAGCTCTAAAATTCTACAACTGTTAAAACTGTGTATGAAGCCTGGTCTGTTAGCAGTCGTACTCGCATGTCAATCGTACTTGTTGACCATATGTAAAAAACGTTTCATAACATCAGTTAAAACATATATCTCTAGACAATAAGGCAATTTAGTTTCTAATTGTATTATTAAAATGGTCAATAAACGGTAAACCTATGTCCAGATTGTTGTCATTGTCGGCCTGTCTAGCATA
>JAPMUY010002736.1:17500-22967 GCA_026901105.3 Galaxias olidus | reverse complement strand
TGGTGTCTCTCTGACAGCAGACTCCACAGATAAGGTCGAACCTGCTGCAACTGAACCAGAAGTCTTATCTACTCTCATGCTCTGCTGTGTAGACTAACTCCTCTCCACCAAGCTCTGCTGTGTAGACTACCTCCTCTCCACCAAGCTCTGCTGTGTGGACTACCTCCTATACCAAGCTCTGCTGTGTAGACTACCTCCTATACCAAGCTCTGCTGTGTAGACTACCTCCTATACCAAGCTCTGCTGCGTAAACTACCTCCTCTATACCAAGCTCTGCTGCGTAAACTACCTCCTCTATACCAAGCTCTGCTGTGTAGACTACCTCCTCTATACCAAGCTCTGCTGTGTGGACTACCTGCTCTCTACCAAGCTCTGCTGTGTGGACTACCTCCTATACCAAGCTCTGCTGTGTGGACTACCTCCTCTATACCAAGCTCTGCTGTGTGGACTACCTGCTCTCTACCAAGCTCTGCTGTGTGGACTACCTCCTATACCAAGCTCTGCTGTGTAGACTACCTCCTCTATACCAAGCTCTGCTGTGTAGACTACCTCCTATACCAAGCTCTGCTGTGTAGACTACCTCCTCTATACCAAGCTCTGCTGTGTGGACTACCTGCTCTCTACCAAGCTCTGCTGTGTGGACTACCTCCTATACCAAGCTCTGCTGTGTAGACTACCTCCTCTATACCAAGCTCTGCTGTGTAGACTACCTCCTATACCAAGCTCTGCTGTGTAGACTACCTCCTCTCTACCAAGCTCTGTTGTGTGGACTACCTCCTCTATACCAAGCTCTGCTGTGTAGACTACCTCCTCTCCTCTCTATCAAGCTCAGAGGGGATGATAAGGCCTGCTGACTGGCTGTCAGAGGGGATGATTGGCTAAGGTGTTGGTGTTTAAGGCCTGCTGACTGGCTGTCAGAGGGGATGATTGGCTAAGATGTTGGTGTTTAAGGCCTGCTGACTGGCTGTCAGAGGGGATGATTGGCAAAGGTGTTGGTGTTTAAGGCCTGCTGACTGAATGAAACCTGGAGGACTGCATTGGAATGAGTGTCTTTACTCCTGTCGTTGTAGCCTCTGGGTACTAGAATACATTGATAGTAGTAACGTCTGGGTACTAGAATACATTGATAGTAGTAACATCTGGGTACTAGAATACATTGATAGTAGTAACGTCTGGGTACTAGAATACATTGATAGTAGTAACGTCTGGGTACTAGAATACATTGATAGTAGTAACGTCACTTGTGTTTGTTCAAGTTCTGCAACATTCATTCATTTGTCATCTTAGTGGTGCTCACACAACAGCTGCAACTTTATTCAGGGCTGGCCAGTTTGGAGCAACAGTATACCTGCATCCAAAAAAGTTAATACGTTCTTTAATTCATATTTACGGAAATACAGGTCATCTACACCAACGTCTAGCTATTACATTAAAGGCTTAGTGAACACTTGATCTGCATTGGTGTGATCTTTTTAATTGCCTTTTATTAGATGTTTTTTTATTTTATTCCCTGATACCACCTTGGAGGCCCCGTGATGGCCAAAACATCTGCAATGATTTTATTGGTAGTAGCATTATATGACCCAGACGACGTAACAAGACATGTAGTCTTACAACACTTACATTTGTCTGCCTGAACTTATTAAGCAACACACACATCTCTGATCCGTCTAAAAGCTAATAGTTTTGGTGACCAAAAGGACATGAGTTCAAATCCCACCAGGGAACATCCCCACTCGTGTGCCCTTGAGCAAGGCACTTAACCCTCAAGTTGCCACAGGTGGACTGTCCCTGTCATTTAATTGCATGTTGCTTAGGATTAAAGCATCTGCTAAAGGACGATTTTTGTTTCTTTAAATGAATAAATAAAATGTGTTGTTTTCCTTTGTGGAACTGCTTCATTTTTAACTCCTGTTTCCACCTCTCCAAGCAGACTACAGAGGTTGATCTGACCCAGTGAAATACACCGTACGACTCCTTCCATCGTAGGCTACGAAACTTACTCAATCACTTCCACACGTATTTGTAACCCAAAGCGTTTATTTTATACTGTTTAAAACAGTTTTTAATAAACATTTAATTAATTATGAAGAACTTGAAAATCTAGCATTAAGGTACATAAGGTCAGATCTAGAATAGGCAATAATAATATTGACAACATCACGTAATAAATAAAACTGCCTAAGGTTTAACTGTTTGCTCGTCCATAGCTGATGACGGAATCAAAGTCTTTAAAGCTAACATGTCCATCGGAGTCCTGGTCAACATACCTGGACAAAAAAACAAATCCACATAAAGTTAGCACTACAAATTCAAATTATGAGTGGCCCACTGTAATAAAATCATGTGACTTAAATAATTAATGGAAACGAGCTTTGAGGATGTTGTTGGGCCACCTCTTTCCATCTCTCCTGACGTGCTAATTAGGCTAGGCTATATATCCCTACCTAAAAGCTTCTAAGGTAGTCCTTTCCGGGAGTCGAGGAGCAACTCTTTGGAAGGCTGTCTGGAAGTCTTCTAGCTTTAGAAAGCCTCTACAATGAACATCGAACGCCTTGAAGATCTGTCTGGCCTTTAGATAAGGATCCTCCTCGGATAACTTTTTCGAGACGAGCATAACAAAACGTTCTAGAGAAACTCCTTCAAATGGGAAAGAGACAATCGCACAATGTAAAAAACCCGACACAAATGGTAGGCGAATCTAATATAACATTTATAAGACTATGTACATTGTAGGGAAGTTACTAGTTTTCGCCTACCAGGTGAATTGTCCGATTGTTCCTTGTTTAGTAAAAGATTGGTTTCCGATTTTGACGGTTTGTAACCGAAAAGCATCACTATAGCCATCTTCAGATCCTCTCTGCTCAAGTGGCCGTTTTGCTCCAAATCACAAAGTCTGAAAACTATTTCACATCTTTTCCTGTCGGTCTCCGACAATTCTCTTTTTAGGAAAGTAGACATTCTTCGTGTGGCAACAGTTGAGAAAGGTGTTTATAACTCGCTCTATTCGATGTGTTAGTCTGCTTCCGGTGTTGTGTGCGAATCAAGCAAGTCATTGGACAGCAACACTTGCTGTTGAAACTTCAAGATTGAGTGGTCTAAAAGTCCAGAAATGTAATGACAAAAATCGGACACCTATAGTCAACGAAATGGATGAGCCCACGTAAACCATCTTCATTTGAACTGTACCATTTGATCTAGTAAATAGGGGGGTGTCTGCGCGTATCTACAGGCCTCGTTGGCGCAGTAGGCAGCGCGTCAGTCTCATAATCTGAAGGTCGTGAGTTCGAGCCTCACACGGGGCATGTATTTTTTATTTTTTAATACATTCAAAAGGAAAAAAAAAACATTATGTAAGTAGATTTTAAATTATTTAAAAAATGCTCTTTGACATGTTATATGTATTCTATTGAATTGTTCATTTACTCATTTTTATAAAATCTATGGTTTTGCGTTATATATTTTTTTTGTTACTCGAATGTATTAGTTTCGTAACATTTCATTTATTTACAAAAGGGAAACATACTGACGCTTTCTCTCTTTCTTTCTCTCTTTCTTTCTTTTTCTCTCTCTTTCTCTTTTTGTGTCTGAGTAGGCAAGCCCTAAAGGCGCGAGAGCGTGCGCGTAAAAATAAGTCATTTCAACTTGGACCGACAGGATTTAGACTGTCTGCATGGATGTGATTCGGAGCGTTTTTCATTTCCACAGAGACAGATGAAGTTTGCAGGTTTGCCGTTGTTTTTTTAGCGTCTGGCAAAAAACTTTCCGATCTACCGTGACCCACCGGAGACTGCAGGACAAACGGACATGTCGTTATGTTTCTACCAGCGCGTTGACTGTCGGTTCATTTGGGCAGCATTAATTTTGTTGGGAGCGGTCGGCAGTCCTGCCGGGGCGCATAGCTGCCATGAAGTAAAAACTGCTTACATGATGCGGCAGATTGGGCCGTTGAAGTGGGTCCCGGACTCACCAGGATCAGGTATGCGGAACATATTGTCTAGCATAACTTTCAATATATTTATCAAACGTACCTGACCATTAGATTTGTATCGTACATTTTTACAATAAGGGAACTGTTACTGTAAAGTTATATAATGTAAACTGATATGTGTATGGTTTTATTAGTGGATTCCTCTACGTTGACGGTTAGCTTGTATTCTAAACGTTATGTAACAGAATGCATGCACTTCAGATAGAGTTTGGCCTGTACCCTAGCCAGTGTTGGTGATAGTGAACTACAGAACAGAGGAGATCCCCATCGCTGGCCCCTATGGCCCCCTTCGCCCCAGCAGTGAGGGCCGAACTGACGCCTGGGTCCCACCAATCTCTTTACAGACTAACACACACACACACACACACACACACACACACACACACACACACACACACAGACAGACAGACAGACAGACAGACAGACAGACAGACAGACAGACAGACAGACAGACAGACAGACAGACAGACAGACAGACAGACACACACACACACACAAGCACACTAACAGGGTGTAATCCTAACACACACATACAGGTACAGTAACACCCACACTAACAGTCTGTAATCCTAACACACACACACACACACACACACACACACTAACAGGCTGTAATCCTAACACACACATACAGGTACAGTAACACCCACACTAACAGTCTGTAAGCGGTCATTACGTTCCTCATCAGCTGGGAAACATTCCTAAATCCAAAGGGCAGCACCCAAACTATGGAACTCTCTCCCTCTTCTAATTCCCAACTCATTATCGATCTTTCAATCCCAAAAACCTATCTCGTCACTCAAGCCTACCCTTATTTAACTTAATAGCCTGTTCTATCCTTCATCTGATATTCAAGCCTACCCTTATTTAACTTAATAGCCTGTTCTATCCTTCATCTGATATTCTTGTATCATCTGATATTCTATGTATCTTGTGAACCGTCTTTGGGTTTCAGAAAAGTGCTATTCAAACAAATCTTATTATTATTATTATTATTATTGTTATTATTACAATCAAAACACAAACACATCCAGACTACACTGTTCTATCGACTGTCGGCCATGTTGGCATTTCAGAGGGACAGACTTCTCTCTCTCTCCCTCTCTTTCTCCCCCTATCTCTCTCTCTTTCTCCCCTCTCTCTCTCCCTCTCTTTCTCCCCCTCTCTCTCTCTCTCTCTCTCTCTTTCTCCCCCTCTTTCTCCCCCTATCTCTCCCTCTCTTTCTCCCCCTATCTCTCTCTCTCTCTCTCTCTCTCTCTTTCTCCTCTCTCTCTCTCTCTCTCTCTCCCTCTCTCTCTCTCTCTCTCTCTCTCTCTCTCTCTCTCTCTCTCTCTCTCTCTCTCTCTCTCTCTCTCTCTCTCTTTTCTCCCCCTCTCTCTCTCCCTCTCAATTCCAGTCTTCCCTTTTCTCTCACTCTTCTTTATTTTTCAGTTCTTTATTGGTGTTGTTCTCTGACGATACCTAACACTCTGAGGT
>JAPMUY010002736.1:7500-12500 GCA_026901105.3 Galaxias olidus | reverse complement strand
CTCGCTGGAGCGCGCCGCCCTGCACAGTTTCCACGACAACCTCTTCCCGCTGGTCTACCACCGCCTGCTCAACCCCGGGATTGGCCGGCGGCGCCCAGACCCGCCCCCTCACTCCTCCTCCACCAATCAGGACGAGTGCCTGAGGATGACGCGGCAGGACGTCAACCCATTCGGGCCGCAGCCCCGCCTCCTGGCGGAGAACCTATCACGCGCCCTGGGGGCGGGGCGAGCGCTGAGCCTGCTGCTGCGATTGGCCGGGGAGGTCCTGAACGCCACGGAGAGGGCAGGGCTGTCCAGGGAATGTGGGCGGGGCCTAGTCAGGATGCAGTACTGCTCCCACTGTCGCGGTTTGACCCTGATACGACCTTGCCCTGACCTTTGCCTCAGCATCATCAGAGCATGTCTGGTACGTAGTGGTTGCTCATAGTTCATATAATAATAATAATAACAACAACAACAACAACAACAACAACAACAACAATAATAATAATAATAATAATAATAATAAAAATACTAATAATAATAATAACAACAGCAATACATTTAATTTATAGGTGCCTTTCAAGTCACCCAAGGTCAATAAACATAAGACAGGGAACAAATATAAACAAACAAATATAGAAAAGTCAAAGGGACTTTGTTGTCCTATTTAACTAGACGTGTCAGATTTTTGGGAAAGAACCAGCATGTTTGGAACTGCGGATGCACTTTTTCACCATGATGAAGGATAACATGAATGTACTTTTTTTTCATCTGAAATAATTTGGTAAAAAAAAAAAAATAATGGGTTTACTGTGTAATAGTTTATATGGATGGGTTTACTGTGTAATAGTATTTAAATACTATCCACTGTGTAATACGTTTATATGGACTGTATACTGTGTAATAGTTTAAATAGTATCCACAGCATAGTGAATACGTAAATACTATCCACTGATTTAAATACTATCCACTGTATAGTGAATACGTAAATACTATCCACTGTAAAGTGAATATTTAAATAGTATCCATTGTATAGTGAATATTTAAATACTATCTACTGTGTAGTGAATATTTAAATACTATCCACTGATAGTGAATATTTAAATACTATCCACTGTATAGTGAATATTTAAATAGTATCTACTGTATAGTGAATATTTAAATAGTATCTACTGTGTAGTGAATATTTAAACAGTATCTACTGTGTAGTGAATATTTAAATACTATCCACTGTGTAGTGAATATTTAAATAGTATCTACTGTGTAGTGAATATTTAAATAGTATCTACTGTGTAGTGAATATTTAAATAGTATCTACTGTGTAGTGAATATTTAAATAGTATGTACTGTGTAGTGAATATTTAAATAGTATGTACTGTGTAGTGAATATTTAAATAGTATGTACTGTGTAGTGAATATTTAAATAGTATGTACTGTGTAGTGAATATTTAAATAGTATCTACTGTGTAGTGAATATTTAAATAGTATCTACTGTGTAGTGAATATTTAAATAGTATGTACTGTGTAGTGAACTCAAGTCCAGTACACTACTGTTTCTCAGCAACCATTAGTGTTCAGGTTGGAAACATCATGTTAAACATTACTGTTTTTATAAAAACTATTTATCATGAGAAACTAAGCTTTAATATTGGCAACAGACACTATGGGATGTAGCAAAAGAATATTGCATAAATAAATTAATACATAATTAACAAATTCTTACAATAATAATAAAAAAATTGCATTGCTGTCAGAGACTTCAAGGACTTTGACAGGAGTGGGATCTTGTGTGGTGTGTTTTGGGGGTGTTGGGTTTTGAAGCCAGTGCCTCCCTGTGGTGCTGCTACAGGTGGGCCTGTCGGAGCTGAGCGCCCCCTGGAGGCGGCTGATGGTACTGCTGCAGCAGCAGGCTGAGAAGCTGGCCATAGGTCATGCCCTGGAGAGGGCGCTGCTCGCCATCCGTAACCACGGCAACCACGGCATCCTGCACGCCCAGCTGCACGGCCCACGCATCACAGCCACGGTCTGGACACACACACGCATCACACCCATGGTCTGGACACGCACGCGCAGGGACACGCACACGCACACATGGACACACACATGCATGCACACACACACACACACACACACACATGGACACACACACGCACATATGCACACACACGCATACACACACACTCAAGCACACAAAGCTGCACAGATCGCCATTCATGAGACGGTTGGTACCCACAGAGACACACACACACATACGCACATAAACACGCACACACACCAACACATAAACGCATACACACACACGCACATTTACAGGCAAACAGACACAAACACAAACAAATATACAAACACACACATACATGCTGCAAAGGTAGCCACTTGGAGTTAGTAGTTGAACCCTCTATAGTTGGGTCCATGTTATTTAGATTGTTGTGTTAAATTGACAGTTTGTAGCATGGAAATAGAAGTGGACGAGCAATTTGTGAAAGGATTCCTGGTTAGAAAGAGGAATAAACAGGCCAAAAACAGCCTCTCCGTTACATACCCTCAGCGAACCCCTTTGTGTGTGTGTGTGTGTGTGTGTGTGTGTGTGTGTGTGTGTGTGTGTGTGTGTGTGTGTGTGTGTGTGTGTGTGTGTGCGCGTGTGTGTGTGTGTGTGTGTGTGTGTGTGTGTGTGTGCGCGCGTGTGTGTGTGAGACGCGAGAGAGAGAGAGAGAGAGAGAGAGAGAGAGAGAGAGAGAGAGAGAGTGTGTCCTCACTTTCTGCAATGTTCAGCTCTGAACAAAGACCACGGTTGGCGGGACAACCTCTACCCAGAATGCAGCAGGGCAGAGTTTAAGCCTGAGTGAACGATGAGAAAGATTCTGAAGCTAATCTCTGGAGAAATACTACTCCACTTGTCCACACACACACACACACACTGACTCACAAACTGACACGCACACACACACACACACGCAAGCTCACACACTCACAAACTCACACACACTCATACACACTCAAATAGACACACAAACAGACTCACACACACTAACACACACACTGTTAGCAGCCTTAGGAGATGACTAGTGTTGAACGATGACAGTGAAGAGTATATTATATCAGTACAGTGACAGTTTCCTTCTGGGTAATGTAGTCCAGTGTGGCTGAAAGGAAGCTGGTCCTTCTGGGTAATGTAGTCCAGTGTGGCTGAAAGGAAGCTGGTCCTTCTGGGTAATCTAGTCCAGTGTGGCTGAAAGAAAGCTGGTCCTTCTGGGTAATGTAGTCCAGTGTGGCTGAAAGGAAGCTGGTCCTTCTGGGTAATGTAGTCCAGTGTAGCAAACATGAAGCTGGTCCTGCTGGGTGATGTTGTCCTGCGAGTTAACGTGTCTCTCTCTCTCTCTCTCTCCCTCTCTCTCTCTCTCTCTCTCTCTCTTCTGTCCCCCCCCTCTCTCTCTCTCTCTCTCTCTCTCTCTCTCTCTCTCTCTCTCTCTCTCTCTCTCTCTCTCTCTCTCTCTCTCTCTCTCTCTCTCTCTCTCTGTCTCTCTCTCTCTCTCTCTCTCTCTCTCTCTCTCTCTCTCTCTCTCTCTCTCTCTCTCTCTCTCTCTCTCTCTCTCTCTCTCTCTCTCTCTCTCTTCAGGTTGAGAAAGTATGTGGGCCCCAGACAGACAGTCCCACAACGCTGAGCATGCGGTCGACACCACAGTACACAACGACCTCCGTGACCTCTGTGACATCATCGATGACCTCCGCCCCCTCGTTTGGTGCAGAGCGTCAGTCTCCTTCCAGGACGTAGGTGTCAGACATTGTAATACTTCAGTGAAACAAAATACACACTCATTCAATATTTACAACATGAATTCATCCTCTAGATGGAGATGAAAGTAACATAACTACTTAAAGTTCCAGGTCTTTGTGTCCTCCTGTGTCCTACAGGTCATCAGGTCCTCCTGTGTCCTACAAGTCATCAGGTCCTCCTGTGTCCTACAGGTCGTCAGGTCCTCCGGTGTCCTACAGGTCGTCAGGTCCTCCTAAAGGATCCAGAAAAGACAAACCTCGCAGCCTCAAGAAACTCTCTAGGTACCAAGACTTTATAACATATATATATAACCCTAAATAACCCTACATAACATATAAATAACCCTATATAACATATAAATAGCCCTATATAACCCTATATAACATAGAAATAACCCTATATAACCCTATATAACATATAACCCTATATAACATATAAATAACCCTATATAACATATAAATAACCCTATATAACATATAAATAACCCTATATAACGTAGAAATAACCCTATATAACATAGAAATAACCCTATATAACCCTATATAACATATAACCCTATATAACATATAAATAACCCTATATAACATATAAATAGCCCTATATAACATATAAATAACCCTATATAACATATAAATAACCCTATATAACGTATAAATAACCCTATATAACCCTACATAACATATAAATAGCCCTATATAACATATAAATAACCCTATATAACGTATAAATAACCCTATATAACCCTACATAACATATAAATAACCCTATATAACATATAAATAGCCCTATATAACATATATATAACCCTATATAACGTAGAAATAACCCTATATAACGTATAAATAACCCTATATAACCCTACATAACATATAAATAGCCCTATATAACATATAAATAACCCTATATAACATATAAATAACCCTATATAACGTATAAATAACCCTATATAACCCTATATAACATATAAATAGCCCTATATAACATATGAATAACACTATATAACATATGAATAACACTATATAACATATTTAGAACATATAAATAACCCTATACAACCCTATATAACATATAAATAACCCTATATAACCCTATATAACATAGAAATAACCCAATATAACCCTATATAACATATAACCCTATATAACATATAAATAACCCTATGTAACATATAAATAACCCTATATAACGTAGAAATAACCCTATATAACATATAAATAACCCTATATAACCCAATATAACATAT